>CM077185.1:39186687-39261687 GCA_039654105.1 Coreius guichenoti | reverse complement strand
GTATGTGTTTGTGTGTGCGATTGTGTGAGTATGTGTATGTATGCTTGTGTGTGTGTGTGTGTGTATGTGTGTGTGAGTGAATGAGTGAGTGTGTGTGTGTGTGTGTGTGATTAAATGAGTGAGTGTGTGTTGAGTGTGTGTGTGTGATTGAATGAGTGAGTGTGTGTGTGTGTGTGATTGTGTATGTTTGAGTGTGTGTGTGTGTGTGTGTGTGTGTGTGTGTGTGTGTGTGTGTGTGTGTGTGAGTGTGTGTGACATTCCCATAATTTTGTAAAATGATCATATAGAATGTTCCCTAAATGTTTGCATAACCAAGAAAACCTCAACGGATTACACGTTCACAGAACATTCAGAAATAACATTAAGACGCGAGTTTAAAACAGATCCAGTGGATTGAGCAGGAGTGAAAACACAATCAGTGTTGAAACATGATCTACAGGTCGACTGCAGGCGTCAGCTTTAACTTATTTCTGTCTAGATTATTATGCAGTTTCTGTCAGTAACGCATGTTTTACAGGCCAGAGTGGCACATTCCTCGAAAACTCATGGAAAACAAGCAGTTATACAGTTCGACAGGCTCTCATGCCAAGTCAAGTCCATGTGTTACCATAAAATCTCCTAGACATGAAGTCCCGAGACATTCAGACATCTCGAAAGATCTTGAAACCGAAGCTCGCGGACAGCAGCATTAATGTACATTGGCAGAGCTGCGCTAGGAGAGCAGGTATTTGGAGACTGAAAGCAGGCCAGCTGTTCCAAGAAACAGGGATGTGTGGAGTAGATTTGTGATCCTTTTGGGAAACACTGAGCCTTGGCGGAGACGCCAGCGTAACATGCAGGTCAATGGCGCTGGTCCTAATAATAGAGTGAAACACAGCGTTTGTAAAGCTTGTCAGTTCTGAGAGACGCTGAACTCCTGAAGCCCTGCTGTGTAAGACGCTCATATGGCTAGATCTGATCCTAATTTAACTCCTGCTTCTGGTGTTGCCAATGTAAAGCAAGGACAAGATTGCAGCAAAATCAAGTGAAACTGATATACACCGATCAGGCATAACATTATCACCTTCCTAATATTGTGTTGGTCCCCCTTTTGCTGACCCGTCGAGGCATGGACTCCACTAGACCCCTGAAGGTGTGCTGTGCTATCTGGCACCAAGATGTTAGCAGCAGATCCTTTAAGTCCTGTAAGTTGCGAGGTGGGGCCTCCATGGATCAGACTTGTTTGTTCAGCACATCCCACAGATGCTCGATTGGATTGAGATCTGATGAATTTGGAGGCCAAGTCAACACCTCAAACTCGTTGTTGTGCTCCTCAAACCATTCCTGAACCATTTTTGCTTTGTGGCAGGCGCATTATCCTGCTGAAAGAGCCACAGCCACCAGGGAATACCGTTTCCATGAAAGGGTGTACATGGTCTGCAACAATGCTTAGGTAGGTGGTACGTGTCAAAGTAACATCCACAATGGATGGCAGGACCCAAGGTTTCCCAGCAGAACATTGCCCAAAGCATCACACTGCCTCCGCCGGCTTGCCTTCTTCCCATAGTGCATCCTGGTGCCATGTGTTCCCCAGGTAAGCCACGCACACGGCCATCCACGTGATGTAAAAGAACACGTGATTCATCGGACCAGGCCACCTTCTTGATCCTGACCACTGCAGACCGGGAACACCCCACAAGAGCTGCAGTTTTGGAGATGCTCTGACCCAGTCTTCTAGCCATCACAATTTGGCCCTTGTCAAACTCGCTCAAATTCTTACGCTTGCCCATTTTTCCTGCTTCTAACAACTTTGAGGACAAAATGTTCACTTGCTGCCTAATATATCCCACCCACTAACAGGAGCCGTGATGAAGAGATAATCAGTGTTATTCACTTCACCTGTCAGTGGTCATAATGTTATGCCTGATCGGTGTATATGATCACTATTTATTCATAATTTACTATATATATAATCACTATGTATTTTTATATATATATATATATATATATATATAGTGCTATATATTTACTATATGTATGTATGTGTATGTATATATATATATATTATTTACATATATTATTTATTTATATTTATATATTTATTTCCATTTTATGGATATTATTTCCCTCCATTCTGGTTCTGGTATATGTTTTTGTTTGTTAATAAGTAAATCTAAATAATAATAATAATTTTGAAAAATGTTATTCAATATAACGTTATTTATTTACATGATTGTGTTTACATACAATATTGCCAAAGCATTAAACACAAAACAAGCAATTACAAATAAATAAATAAATGATCATTATCAATGACAAAAAAAGAAATATACAAAAACTAAAACAAACAATAAAAAATTTGTATTAAAATAAGGTGCTAAGTAATAAAATTATATATATACACACACACACACACATAAGATATACATTTATTTCCTGTATTTAATATTCATATTTCCAACATGAACAAGATAAAGATTATTGTAGTAGTAATTTTACAAAAAAATACAACATCAGTCTTTCTACTACACAGTTCAATGCCAAACATATTTACTAGCGATTACTGAGTGGAAATACACCAGTGTTTTTCAGCACACATGATTTTGTTTCCCCGAGGCACGTCTTGTGTCTCTTTCTCATTGTGACCTTAATAGTGTGTTTTTTTTCCTAATCACATATGCATGCTTCAGACTTCCTAGTTATGCATTTTTAACAATCTGACAGGCACGAGAAACTCTTTAAAAAAGCGTCGATGAAATATGCTGCTGGCTCCTAACCCCGTTACCTCCAATAAACCCTGCTAAGAACTTGGCATGAGCTCGCAGGTCACGTAAGGACAGCCGAGAATAGGAAAAACAGCCAGAGCCTGCAGCAAATTTAAGAGATTGGCGGAAATCCTAGCCGCAACTACCGTTGGACTAGCAGTGAGACAGATACCAGAAATCCTGCCTACGGTTAATTAGCAGACACATCAACATCGGCTCAGCTCTCTGTTCTTTCCCACCGCTTCACAGACTCTTCCCGTCTCAAACAGCCACTGCGTGATTGGCTGAAGAAGCTGAGAAGGATCGCCGTATCATAGCAACTGTCATCAAGGTCCAGTCAGGATTATCCTGCTCAAAAGGCCTGAGTATATCCTTGTCATTTAGCAGACGCTTTCGGTTCATCCAAACAGTGGAAAAGTCAGACTTTGTGCCTGGAGACTTTAGTGTGTTACGCTTCCAAGCCTTTTGCTTTTGTTTGGATTTTCTCACTAGGAATTTTCTTTCAGGAAAATGTAAAGCGAGAGACGAGTGATGTTACATTTATGTTTATTTTAGTATTATTTATTGCTTTTATTACAATTATTACTTTCAGTTTGCATTTTAATTTATGCAATCTTTTATTCTGGAATGTCTGGTTTTAACTGAGAGCATTTAAAGAGCCCCTATTATGATTTTTCAGATATTCCCTTTCAGAGCTGTTTATGAATGTAAAAGACCAGGGCCCGAATTCTTAAAGCTTCTAAGAATCCTCTCACTGTAAAAAAAAAATCCCCGTAAAATTACGGTAAAAAACGGCAGCTGTGGTTGCCAGAACTTTACCGTAAAAAATACGGTAGCAACATTTTAGGTTTTACAGATTTAAGTTAAATTTACAGTAAATAACCATATTTCATTAACTAAAATAATGTTAAATTACCAACCTATTTAAAATACTAATATCTGTTATGTAACTTTGATATATACTGACAACCACCAATCACAGTGGAGATGAGAGTCACATGATGAATCAAAGCTTTGCGGAGGACAATACTCATATATAGAAGGTGCAGTCATTCACACAAACACTAAACACCATCATCGTAACACACATGACATTTAAAAAATGCAATAAACATTAATTTAACAACATTAAATAACATAAAACCCTAATGTACATAACTGATTAGAAAAATCTAAGAAGAAACAGTTATTTCAATGAAAATACATCAAATGTGAAGTGTCACGCAGGGAATTCTGGGAATGTCAGTTTATGTTTTTTCACTGTAAATTACACAACGACTTGTTCTTTTTCACTTCCAAAAACTGTAAATTTAACGGTATTTTACTGTTTAAATGTAATTTATATATTTAAATGTAAGGTTAGATCTATTACAGTTATTCACTGTATATAGTACAGAAACTTTCTGTTAACCAATTAACTGTTTTCAACCGTAGCATTTTTACAGTCTTTTACCGTTAAAATCACGATCATTTTTTACAGTGAAAAACTTCTATGTAGGAGTCTTAGCTTAAGAGTGATTCAAGACCGATCTGAGAGCAACTCTGAGCGAGGAAAAGACAAAAACTTTTATCTTAGTGAGGAGGCGGGGCTGACCCCGTTGCTACGTATGACACAGTCTTTTGAAGCCTGTGATTGGTTGGTTGTCCAAGAAGGAAAAAAGAGTGCTTTTAAGTATAGAGTCTATATAAACCTTCACACTGAAATTACAGGTGTCATTTTTCCTGTTTTACCGTACTCTCTCTCTCACATAATACATATATATATATATATATACACTCACCTAAAGGATTATTAGGAACACCATACTAATACTGTGTTTGACCCCCTTTCGCCTTCAGAACTGCCTTAACTCTACGTGGCATTGATTCAACAAGGTGCTGAAAGCATTCTTTAGAAATGTTGGCCCATATTGATAGGATAGCATCTTGCAGTTGATGGAGATTTGTGGGATGCACATCCAGGGCACGAAGCTCCCGTTCCACCACATCCCAAAGATGCTCTATTGGGTTGAGATCTGGTGACTGTGGGGGCCATTTTAGTACAGTGAACTCATTGTCATGTTCAAGAAACCAATTTGAAATGATTCGAGCTTTGTGACGGTGCATTATCCTGCTGGAAGTAGCCATCAGAGGATGGGTACATGGTGGTCATAAAGGGATGGACATGGTCAGAAACAATGCTCAGGTAGGCCGTGGCATTTAAACGATGCCCAATTGGCACTAAGGGGCCTAAAGTGTGCCAAGAAAACATCCCCCACACCATTACACCACCACCACCAGCCTGCACAGTGGTGGATCCATGTTCTCATTCTGTTTACGCCAAATTCTGACTCTACCATCTGAATGTCTCAACAGAAATCGAGACTCATCAGACCAGGCAACATTTTTCCAGTCTTCAACTGTCCAATTTTGGTGAGCTCGTGCAAATTGTAGCCTCTTTTTCCTATTTGTAGTGGAGATGAGTGGTACCCGGTGGGGTCTTCTGCTGTTGTAGCCCATCCGCCTCAAGGTTGTGCGTGTGGTGGCTTCACAAATGCTTTGCTGCATACCTCGGTTGTAACGAGTGGTTATTTCAGTCAAAGTTGCTCTTTTATCAGCTTGAATCAGTCGGCCCATTCTCCTCTGGCCTCTAGCATCAACAAGGCATTTTCGCCCACAGGACTGCCGCATACTGGATGTTTTTCCCTTTTCACACCATTCTTTGTAAGCTCTAGAAATGGTTGTGCGTGAAAATCCCAGTAACTGAGCAGATTGTGAAATACTCAGACCGGCCCGTCTGGCACCAACAACCATGCCACGCTCAAAATTGCTTAAATCACCTTTCTTTCCCATTCTGACATTCAGTTTGGAGTTCAGGAGATTGTCTTGACCAGGACCACACCCCTAAATGCATTGAAGCAACTGCCATGTGATTGGTTGATTAGATAATTGCATTAATGAGAAATTGAACAGGTGTTCCTAATAATCCTTTAGGTGAGTGTATATATATATATAGTGGGGAGAACAAGTATTTGATACACTGCCAATTTTGCAGGTTTGCCCACTTACAAAGCATGTAGAAGTCTGTAATTTTTATCATAGGTACTCTTCAACTGTGAAAGACGGAATCTAAAACAAAAATACAGAAAATCACATTGTATGATTTTTAAGTAATTAATTTGCATTTTATTGCATGACATAAGTATTTGATACATCAGAAAAGCAGAACTTAATATTTGGTACAGAAACCTTTGTTTGCAGTTACAGAGATCATACGTTTCCTGTAGTTCTTGACCAGGTTTGCACACACTGCAGCAGGGATTTTGGCCCACTCCTCCATACAGACCTTCTCCAGATCCTTCAGGTTTCGGGGCTGTCGCTGGGCAATACGGACTTTCAGCTCCCTCCAAAGATTTTCTATTGGGTTCAGGTCTGGAGACTGGCTAGGCCACTCCAGGACCTTGAGATGCTTCTTACGGAGCCACTCCTTAGTTGCCCTGGCTGTGTGTTTCGGGTCGTTGTCATGCTGGAAGACCCAGCCACGACCCATCTTCAATGCTCTTACTGAGGGAAGGAGGTTGTTGGCCAAGATCTCGCGATACATGGCCCCATCCATCCTCCCCTCAATACGGTGCAGTCGTCCTGTCCCCTTTGCAGAAAAGCATCCCCAAAGAATGATGTTTCCACCTCAATGCTTCACGGTTGGGATGGTGTTCTTAGGGTTGTACTCATCCTTCTTCTTCCTCCAAACACGGCGAGTGGAGTTTAGACCAAAAAGCTCTATTTTTGTCTCATCAGACCACATGACCTTCTCCCATTCTTCCTCTGGATCATCCAGATGGTCATTGGCAAACTTCAGACGGGCCTGGACATGCGCTGGCTTGAGCAGGGGGACCTTGGGTGCGCTGCAGGATTTTAATCCATGACGGCGTAGTGTGTTACTAATGGTTTTCTTTGAGACTGTGGTCCCAGCTCTCTTCAGGTCATTGACCAGGTCCTGCCGTGTAGTTCTGGGCTGATCCCTCACCTTCCTCATGATCATTGATGCCCCACGAGGTGAGATCTTGCATGGTGCCCTAGACCAAGGGAGATTGACCGTCATCTTGAACTTCTTCCATTTTCTAATAATTGCGCCAACAGTTAAATTTCAACTATATTACTGATCTGCCCGCATTGAATTGAACTGAGCTGATGACATCACCGTTTTCACCAGAGCGGCTGTACAGCCGAATCAAATTCCGTTGCATTTTTTTCCTGTTACCACTGTGAAGCTGCTTTGAAACAATTGCCATTGTAAAAAGCGCTATATAAATAAAGGTGATTTGATTTGATTTGATTTGATTTGTTGCCTTCTCACCAAGCTGCTTGCCTATTGTCCTGTAGCCCATCCCAGCCTTGTGCAGGTCTACAGTTTTATCCCTGATGTCCTTACACAGCTCTCTGGCCTTGGCCATTGTGGAGAGGTTGGAGTCTGTTTGATTGAGTGTGTGGACAGGTGTCTTTTATACAGGTAACAAGTTCAAACAGGTGCAGTTAATACAGGTAATGAGTGGAGAACAGGAGGGCTTCTTTAAGAAAAACTAACAGGTCTGTGAGAGCCGGAATTCTTACTGGTTGGTAGGTGATCAAATACTTATGTCATGCAATAAAATACAAATTAATTATTTAAAAGTCATACAATGTGATTTTCTGGATTTTTATTTTAGATTCCGTCTCTCACAGTTGAAGTGTACCTATGATAAAAATTACAGACCTCTACATGCTTTGTAAGTAGGAAAACCTGCAAAATCGGCAGTGTATCAAATAATTTGTTCTCCCCACTGTACATAGAATTACAGTACTTCAAAATATCTGTCATGGCTAGTATTCACGCAAACATTATCTGTTATGTGTTATGTGGACGTTTGGTTGACTGTTGGGGAAAAACATCTGATGTGTAACATTATATTAGATCCGTGCGTACAGTAGGTCTGAATATATAGGCTGTCTCAATGTTAATCAAACAACTGTGCTATCATGGAAAAAAAAGTTGAATATATATTTTTCCTATAGATATTTGGTGTTGACTTGTTGTGTGCCAAATTTGGTGTTATTACCAGGAATTTTAAGGTATGGTTGCCTTGGCTCACCAATTCAAACAAATCATACATAATTTTGAAGGTTTTTTAATAGAGAATGTGAAAATAACAACTCATTTTTGAAAATTTTCTCATTGCGACTCACAATTAATCACAATTAATGTCTTTTGACATTGAATGCATGTAAAACTAGACAAAATTAGGAACCTAAAAATATGGGCACTTTAATTGAAACCCATCACAAACTTATATGGTAAAATTAACATTCAAATATTGAAGTTAAATTGAATCAAATAAAAGACAATAATACACTATATTGCCAAAAGTATTGGGACGCCCCTCCAAATCACTGAGTTCAGGTGTTCAATCACTTCATGGCCACAGGTGTATAAATCAAGCACTAGGCATGCAGACGCTTCTACAAACATTTGTGAAAGAATGGGTCGCTCTCAGGAGCTCAGTGAACTCAAGCGTGGTACCGTGATAGGTTGCCACCTGTGCAATAAGTCCATTCCTGACATTTCCTCACTACTAAATATTCCACGCTCAACTGTTAGTGGGATTATAACAAAGTGGAAGCAATTGGGAACAACAGCAACTCAGCCACGAAGTGGTAGGCCACGTAAAATCACAGAGCGGGGTCAGCGCATGCTGAGGGTCACAGTGCGCAGAAGTCACCAACTTTCTGCAGAGTCAATAGCTACAGACCTCCAAACTTCGTGTGGCCTTCAGATTAGCTCAAGAACAGTGTGTAGAGAGCTTCATGGAATGGGTTTCCATGGCCGAGCAGCTCATCCAAGCCTTACATCACCAAGTGCAATGCAAAGCGTGGGATGCAGTGGGGTAAAGCACGCCGCCACTGGACTCTAGAGCAGTGGAGACGTGTTCTCTGGAGTGACCAGTCACACTTCTCTGTCTGGCAATCCCATGGACGAGTCTGGGTTTGGCGGTTGCCAGGAGAACGGGACTTGCCTGACTGCATTGTGCCAAGTGTAAAGTTTGGTGGAGGGGGGATTATGGTGTGGGGTTGTTTTTCAGGGGTTGGGCTTGGCCCCTTAGTTCCAGTGAAAGGAACTCTTAATGCTTCAGCATACCAAGACATTTTGGACAATTTCATGCTCCCAACTTTGTGGGAACAGTTTGGGGACGGCCCTTCCTGTTCCAACATGACTGCGCACCAGTGCACAAAGCGTCGGTCCATAAAGACATGGATGAGCGAGTCTGGTGTGGAGGAACTTGACTGGCCTGCACAGAGTCCTGACCTCAACCCGATAGAACACCTTTGGGATGAATTAGAGCGGAGACTGCGAGCCAGGCCTTCTCGTCCAACATCAGTGCCTGACCTCACAAATGCGCTTCTAGAAGAATGGTCAAAAATTCCCATAAACACACTCCTAAACCTTGTGGAAAGCCTTCCCAGAAGAGTTGAAGCTGTTCTTTCACTTGAAGTGTTTCACAAAACTGATGTGGTTCTTTAGAACTCAGTGACTCATGAATCATGTCATTCTGTTCCTTATTCATCAGAAGTCATACGTGTTCAAAAGCACATGACGGTGAGTGGATGATGTGGAAATCACAGCCTCGCATGGATTATTGCTTTTATAAAATGACGGTATCAGCAATATGATAAAGGGCTGAAAATAAACATCAGAAAAATCGTGACTTATAATTCATTAAACATTAATTGTGAGTGGTCAGACAATACTACACACTGTATCTCTAATGCATGTTTTATAACAGTCTTTCCCTGTTGACGTGTGCGTGTAATGAGCGTGTAATGAGCGTGTCATCGCTGCGGTTTGGCGCAGAAGGGCCCTGCATTAATTATGCATTACATTTATATAATCTCTTTTGATCCAGGGATCCTTGGTGTGTGTGTGTGTGTGGCCCCTGCGTCTCTCCTCAGCCTTAGATGTGAATCCACTGCAGATCGACGTCATCACAGAGCTAAACACAGGTAACCTTCGGGAAACATTAGACTTCAAGAGAAACACTTGAGACTCTGTCTCAAACTGCATTTATTTGATCATAAATACAGTAAAAACAGTGAAATATTACTCCAGTGTAAAGCAGCTGTTCTCTATGTGAATATATAGTAAAGTGTAATTTATTCCTGTGATCAAAGCTGAATTTATCATCATTACTCCAGTCTTCAGTGTCACATGATCCTTCACAAATCATTCTAATATGAGGATTTGATGCTCAACAAACATTTATGATTATTATCAGTGTTGAAAACAATCATATTTCTTTTGAAACCGTGATATATTTTATTTCTCAGGATTCTTTGATGAATAGAAAGTTCAAAAGAACAGCGTTTATTTGAAATAGAATCTTTTGTAACATTATAAATGTCTTTACTCTCACTTTTGATCAATTTAATGCGTCCTTGATGAATAAAAGTGTTATTATTTTAAATATTACTTAACTTTTGAATGGTAGTGTATATTTTTGTGTATATTTGCACAAAAATATATTACTGTTTTCAACATTGATAATAATCAGAAACGTTTTATAGAAATGTATAATAATATATATTATATATATATAATATTTTATACCTTTTACATTAATATAAAAGCTGTACATTTTTATTATATTTTATGTTTTAATTAGTGCTGTCAAATTGATTAATCGCAATTAAGATATGCTAATGAGTGTTTGGATTCCGACCAATCACAGCAGACTGGGCCATCTGACCAATCACTGTGATGAATATATATATATACACACACACACATACATTAAAACCAAAATGTATTCAGACACCTTCAACATTTTCTCACATTATCACAGTTTATTCGCTATAGTTTAGAAAATGACAAGAACTCAGAGTTAAACTGAACAAATTCATCTGATAATGTCAGATAACTTTGATAGAAAGGGATGTAATGATTACAATCAACCAATCAGCTGTTAGATTTATTAGATAATACCAATTTAGGTCGACCAATGACCAAGCAATGCTTCATTTTGTTCAGTCTGTGGTGTCAAAGGTCACATTAGCAATTAAAGAGAAAACACTTCAGCAAAACATGCTCAGCTCAAAGTGTGGGAATCATTTTGCTCACAAATTTGTATCAGTTTTACTGGTAGTCACGAATGAATAAAAATTCAATTAAGTGCTGTTCGCACTATGTTTCATGTACAAGTATGAAATTCGGTACACACATGCAACAGCCCAATACCTACAAAAAAGTCTCTGGGAGCAAAATCTGAAACCCAACAGGAAGTGAGATATTTTTAATTTTCTCTGCAAAATTTTTGCCGTTTTTGCCATTTGAGGCGTTGTACTTTAACAAACTCCTCCTAGAGATTTAATCAGATCAACATCATGTTTGGTCAGTCTAATCTAAAGGCCTTGGTGAAGTTAAATTGAGAAGATCTTGAGTTTTCCCTGAAGGGCGTGTCCGTGGCGGCCTCACAAAGTCAAGGAAGTCACAGGTAGTTGTTGTAAGTCAGGCATACGATGTCCGATCCGCCCCAAACTTCACTAGTGAAACATTATATCTGTGTCTGAATCATTTTTGGTTTGACTGTATGTATTATATAAACACAAACTTTTATGTTAGAGGCAATTAATCCCGATGAATCGATTCGACCACTATTTTTAATAATATTCCAGTCTAATTGTGATGGTCTATTGTAGCTCATCTATGTATTAATACTAAGTGTAAGTCGAGTCTCTGGCGTGCGTCACATGAGGGTTGTTTGAGCTGCTGCTCATGTCACACACTTGAGTTAGGATGTTGCCTATGTAGACGCTCACTAGGATTTGGAACAGAGCCCTATAGAATATATGATTTTTCATGCCAGTCTAATTTTCTACATATTTAAAGAGAAACACCACACACATCTTGAGGAGTCCTGCATGTGTTGGTTTCTGCGGCGGAGGGACAGATCGCGTCTCTGACAGCTTCATGTCAGTTTCCAGCCTCTGGTAAAACACAAGCAGATGTTTGCTCTGGAGAGACAACAGAGGCCACGCTGCAGATCTGGGATCACATTATACTGTGTTAAATCATCAGCGGGCAGGACGTGACTTCATTTACTGTATTAACCGGTTAAGGGTCGGAGTTGTGTTTGTATGGAGTCGCTGATTCACTGTCTAAACTCTTTAAATGGCCTTAAATGACTGTCTGACGCTGGAGTGTGTGTGTGTGTGTGCATTAGTCTGAAGAAAGAAATTATTATATTTTCATGACAATTAAACATATTTCATTTTATTACAGGGATGCAATATACAACAGCAATGTATTTTAATTTTAAAATACTTATATATCACTGTAGTATTTGTTATGAGGCATTTATGCTGATTGATTTTTTGTTAAAATATTTATTTATTATTAGCGCATTGAAAATCCATAGGAAATTATTTAAATGCTTATTTATTTATTTTTTTAATATTATTATTAGTGAATTGAAAAATCACAATAGGAAATAATAATAGTTTTTATTAATTATTATTATTATTATTTTATTAGTGCATTGAAAATCACCATGGAAAATAATGTAATTATTCAAATGCTGATTTATTATTTTTAAAATTATTTTATTATTATTAGTGCATTGAAAACTCAACATGGGAAATAAACTATTTAAATGCTGATTTATTTATTTATTATTAATTGTTTTTTATTATTATTAGTGCATTGAAAAAATCACCATGGGAAATAATTAAATTATTTGAATGCTATTATGTATTTATTTATTATTAGATTGAAAATTATTTAAATGCTGATTTAAATTTTTTTATTAATTATTTTATTATTATTATTATTAGTGCATTGAAATATCACAACGGAAAATACTGAAATTATTTAAATACATATTAAAGTTTTTAATATTTTTATTATTAGTGCATTGAAAAAATCACCATGGGAAATAATTAAATTATTTAAATGCTTATTTATGTATTTATTTATTATTAGATTGAAAGTTATTTAAATGCTGATTTAAATTTTTTTATTAATTATTTTATTATTATTATTAGTGCATTGAAATATCACAATGGGAAATACTGAAATTATTTAAATACATATTAAAGTTTTTAATATTTTTATTATTAATGCATTAAAAAATCATATTGGGAAATACAATTATTCAAATGCTTATTTAATATTAATACTTTTAATTATTATAATTAGTGCATTAAACCATAGGAAATACTGAAAAAATTTAAATGCTGATTTATTATACATTTTTTTAAATTAATAGTGCAAAATCAGCTCGGAGAAAAAAAATCAAGTGAGAATTTGGATGGAAAACGTGTTAAATTAAGTCCTGTTGACTCATAAAAAATAATGCTTTCATTATTTCACTATAAGCAAAATATGATTTCATTTTTATTTTTCACCCAAAGCCTCCAACTAATATGAAAATTTAGACGTAGACGTTTGGAAAAATCAAAATGTGTGTTTTTTTTCATATTGTTTTCTAGCCACAGGTCACGAGAGAAACAAATGCCTGATATACTGATATGTTAATGAGTCGCTCCTAAATGTAATATTTCGGCGTACTTTGCTCCAGGGACCTGATTACTTAATTGTGGCAGAAATGATTTCCTCCGGATTGCGTATTGATTGCTTGTGATAGAGCAAGTCGCTTGTTCGCCAAAGAAAAGCTGCGATTACTGACTGATAAGAAGTGATTTTACCTAGTAGAAAACAGGAAGAGCAAACACATGGCCTCGTTTGACCTCGCTCAGGTTATCTGATGCTGTAGAAAACAGCTCACTGGAATACAGTCCTCTAGGAAGCACATCGAGCTTTAATTGGGAGCTGATATGATTGTTCTGTTTTTTAGGAAGAGGCTAAAGCGAGTCCAGAGACACCCTGACAGTGATTTTGTCCTAATGCGGTGTGTTTTCCTTGAAAGGACACATTGAGTTTGCCAAAAGAACACATTGCCAAATTTCCCCTGCTGTGATGTCACTTTTCAAAGCGCTCTAAAAATCCCAGTCTTTGATCCCTGAAATTTGAAGGGTCGTGCTTTTGCTTTAGTTAATCAGAGCCGGGCTAGATTTGATTTCTTGGAAAACAGATCGGAATGAGCGTGAAGTTCACCACCCGCGAGCTCTGAATTTCGGCTGTGACATCAGAGGGGCCGTTTAAGGTCATGTGATGGTGTTGACTGAACGGAGGCCATCCCAGATTTGCGTGGAAAATCACACTCGTGCACACACACACACACACAGGCTTGCGTTTTGGTAAACATGTTGTTGGAGCCAGTGGAATGTTTTGTATTGCATCCGAGCAGGAACAAGCAGGCAAACGGCCAGTTCCAGTTCGGGCTAACAGAACCTGGACACTTCTCATCTTCACAGAGAAACACGTCCAAACCCTTCCCGCTTTTCTTGCTTGACTGGGTTTTCTGTAAATGGGGCGGCAAATAATTCTGATTTTGTTATTAAATTTCCATACAGTGACATTATCATCTCTTGCCCAAACAGCTGCAAAAATATTCGTCAGTAATCTAAATTAATGGGTCTGATTGATTGAAGCGCACCAGGTTTTGTTTGTATAAACGCAACTGATTACATGTGTTTTCATTAATGCACAATAATCAAAACTCAAAATGAGAAATAGCTTTTATTTTTTTAAAAAATGAATCTACGGAAGATTCTATAACTGTAACGATAACTATATTAGCGTCCACACCAGTGGACAATATTGTTCTGCTTATTATAAGTGCTATACAATAACTATAACGATAAGTATAACGAAAACTATAACAATAACTATAACTATACAATAACAATAGCGATAACTATACAATAACTATAACAATAACGATAACTATACAATAACTAAAACGATAACTATAACGATAACTATACATTAACTATACAATAACTAAAACGATAACTATGTAATAACTATAACGATAATGCAATAACTTATAATGATAACTATATAATAACTATAACGATAACTATAATGATAACTATACAATAACTATTACGATAACTATGTAATAAGTATAACGATAACTATGCAATAACTGTAATGATAACTATAACGATAACTATACAATAATTATACAATAACTATGCAATAACTATAACGATAACTATACAATAACTATATCGATAACTATACATTAACTATACAATAACTAAAACGATAACTATAACGATAACTATACATTTACTATACAGTAACTAAAACGATAACTATAACGATAACTATAACGATAACTATACAATAACTATAATGATAACTATAATGATAACTATACAATAACTATAACGATAACTATAACGATAACTGTACAATAACTATAACGATAACTATAATGATAACTATACGATAACTATATCGTTAACTATACTGATAACTATAACGATAACTATGCAATAACTATAATAACTATACAATAACTATACAATAATTATACAATAACTATGCAATAACTATAACGATAACAATACAATAACTATAATGATAACTATACATTAACTATACAATAACTATAACAATAACTATACAATAACTATAACAATAACTATAACGATAACTGTACAATAACTATAACGATAACTACACAATAACTATAACGATAACTATACTGATAACTATAATGATAACTAAACAATAACTATAACAATAACGATCACTATAACGATAACTATACTGATAACTATAACGATAACTATGCAATAACTATACGGTAACTATACGATAACTATACTATAACTATACAATAACTATACGATAACTATAACGATAACTATAGAATAACTATACAATAACTATAACGATAACTATACTGATGACTATAACGATAACTATACAGATAACTATAACGATAACTATACTATAACTATACAATAACTATACGATAACTATAACGATAACTATAGAATAACTATACAATAACTATAACGATAACTATACTGATAACTATAACGATAACTATACAGATAACTATAACGATAACTATACTATAACTATACAATAACTATACGATAACTATAACGATAACTATAGAATAACTATACAATAACTATAACGATAACTATACTGATAACTATAACGATAACTATACTGATAACTATAACGATAACTATACTATAACTATACAATAACTATACGATAACTATAACGATAACTATACAATAACTATGCAATAACTATAACGATAACTATACTGATAACTATAACGATAACTATACTGATAACTATAACGATAACTATACTGATAACTATAACGATAACTATACTGATAACTATAATGATAACTATGCAATAACTATAATAATAACTACACATTAACTATAACAATAACGATAACTATAACGAAAACCTCTATAATATTAGCCTCTACACTTGCGCACAATATCGTTCTGTTTATTTTAAGTTAAATTTCAGTTAAGTTCATAAAACTCAAAACAATGAAACAATTCAGATTACTTCAAATGTGTCAGTTTTGTAAATTCAAAAGAAAAAGAAAGTTCTAAATACTCAAAAAAGTTCATTTGATTGAAGTAATTTGTTTAATTTGAGTTGGCTCTACTCAAACCAATTAATTATTCATAATTATGATCGTTATATTATGAGCGTTAGGGATTACAGTGTGGGTTTGATGCATGGGATCATGGTTGACATTAGCCGTTTTCAAAGCTGCATTTGTAGAATTTCTTAGATCGGTGTTAGGACTTGAAGTGAATGGTTAGATATTAAATATTTTAAGAGAATTTTCTATGTTATGAATATTGCATTATCGATTGTGTTCTTTCATTTTCAACCGTATTAACTATGAAAAATTAAAATCACTGTAGAACTGAGCTAGAGTTGTGTTTCACAGCATCACGGTATTAAACAATTATTTAATAAATAAACTGTATTATTAAATTATGGTTTTTATTATCATCCGTTAAAATGGCTGTTAAATGAATGAAAACGTTTTTGTTTTTTTTGGGTTGAACAAATGCTTTATTATAACAAAATTGAAACCATTTGTTTGTTTTGTTTATTAAAATTTCAATAAAACATGTCTAAACTAAATTCATTAAATGATTATGAATTAGATTATTTTTTATCATTCATTTATTAAAAAGTTTAAGAATAATAGAGTCCTATGAATTTTTTCTTTTTATGATTTAATACAAATATATTATCAAACAACGGTGGTAATCAAATAAAATGTAACAAATCCTTTTATTTTTTTGCAAAGTGCTGCAAAACAGAGATTTACTAAATTAAACCATGGATTAAAAATATATATTCTTAAATATTGTTTAAATTATGTATTATTATTATTATTATACAAGGACATTCTATTGGAGACCTACAATAGTAATATATTTCTGTCATAATTTCTTCTAGTTAAACCAAACTTTTATTTTGACGGGTTGTAGTGAAGACCTGTTTTAGAGTGTATTTGACAATGGTTTTTATTCAAATAAAATGATGAGATGCTCATTAGGGGTTCTCTCAGATCAGCTCTGGAAATGTTCATGTGTTCATGTCCAGATATGGTTTGTGAGACGTTAAAAACACCACGAGCATCATCACGCGTACTTCAGTATGTAGTAGACGAAACGGCGCTGCTCTCTCCTTCTTTTATTGATTGTTTTTATTTGTTTTATTTTAATTATTCTTCTCTTGTTATCATTGTTTCTTTATAGGAATTGTATGATACCTGATCCTCTTCATATATGTGATTTATCATTACTTCTGTCTTGTATTTACATACAAATGTTTTTTTTTAAATGCTTCTTATTGTTCTCCTGAAGGTATTTATTTGTTTTCACGTTTTCGAATTAAAAAAACAAAAAAACGACACGGCGCTGCTCATTCAGAGACAGAACAAGATCATATATTTATTTAGCAGTGTTTTGCGCTTTAATATTCACAGACCATGTCGCGATTTGATTTATTGTACAGCTTTACTTTCAATTGTATTCATTCATCCATCAGTTTGCGTCTGCGTTACACCGTGTCCTAACTACACGCGACACGATAAGATTCCAGCGACAAGCAACTTGTCTGTCCACACCAGACACGACGCGACTATGAGATAGGACAAATCAATCAAAAACCACAGCCAATCAGAACAGCGTGTGGGCGGGCTCTCGCGGCAGGTGTACGGCTCCAGAGATTAATCTTGACGACACTCGCAAGGAAATGGATAAGTACATAATCAAATTCACAAATATTATGCCATTTAAACATTACTAAAAATACATGCTGTCACTAAAACAGTCTTTGTCATAGAATATACTTGTTTGTTCACAGTTTGAACGTTCTTGTTTCCATTTATTTAAATTTCAAGATCTGAGGTGAATTATCCATTGTTGCTTTTAGTACGTTACAGTTACGTTACAAAGCTGGGAGCACTAAATGATATTCAAAGTCACATTACACGCTTTTAACATTAAATAAAGCACATAAACACTACCTGATATTATGTTTTGTGTTGTTGTTCCAGCCGCGACGTCGCAGAAATAGAAACCGTTTCTAAAATAGAATCATCGCGGCGGGTTAGGACAAAAACTATAATTAACATGGAAAAGACGCCTTTTATCGCGTGTCGCGGCGTCGCGTCGCGCGTAGGACACGTGTTATACTGTAATTTCAATTGTCATGACTGGATTCCGGGATTCTCTCTGCATCACAGAAATCACTGGGCCTTAAGTTATAGACATACCTTTATCTGCACAGAGGGATGATGTTTTGGATATCCTCCAGGACAACCACACGTTAATTTTTTTCTATAGCCAAAGTATTTCCATACTAGCCAGGGGCTCACGACGGTGTTTCACTTTCAGCTGGATCTGCATCACTGACGTCTTTGCGCGTTTGTTCTCCCGCCCTTCAATTCAATGCAGTCGTTTCCGGAGGGCGATTTTCCCCCCTTTGTATTATTTTTTAATTTTTTAATTTTTTACTCAGTAACGGATATGGTTTAAAATGTAGCAAAGTACAATACTTCAAACAAAACATACTTAAGTAAAAGTAAAATTACAGATTTTTAAAAGTACTTAAAAAAGTAGAAGTACACAGATAAACTACTCAATTGCAGCAACGCGAGTAAATGTAATTCGTTACTTTAAACATACAGACAGCTAACATTTCTTTCAGCTCAAACTTTTTGCTACCTAGTTTTATTGTTTTGCTATCACTTACTGGAGCGCAATGGAGAATCGCCGTCTGTCCAGAAGAGGCAGACTTCAAAGAAGAATGAGCCTCGCTTTCATTTGACCAAGATATCAACAGTGACGTCCATTTTTTAACGGCTCTGTTTCCGTTCAATATCTCAGTTGACGTTTCATTAAACTGCTGATATAAAGAGTTTTTGAAGTCCAAGGCAGCCAGCTACGAGATGAATCGTGACCATAAAACATTTGATTGGCCCACAAATAAAAACTTTTGAACTCGTTTGCGGGTTTTCATGGTAAAGTCGCTGTTACGCTTAGAATTGTGACAGCTAGTTTTCCCTTGATGGCTGTGGGCAGGGTGCTGAACCAGAGAACGCAGCGATTAATGCATTATGACGTCTGATAATTCCATGTAGCCTGGGTGTCTCTGTGTAGTGTTGCTAATTATTCAGTCTCATGCCATGTATTTGCCAGGAGATGAAAAATAATTCAAGTGGAATAACAATATTTGGTGCTGAAGCAGACGGAGCTGAGCTCCGGCAGGGTGTGTTGTGGACCTGAGGAGGCGGAGCTGCGCTCCGGTGCGTTCCGGCCCAATTTAACCTCTGGTGGTATTATAACAAAGTGGAAGCAATTGGGAACAACAGCAACTCAGCCACGAAGTGACAGGCCGCTTAAAATCACAGAGCGGGGTCAGCGCATGCTGAGGGTCACAGTGCGCAGAAGTCGCCAACTTTCTGCAGAGTCAATAGCTACAGACCTCCAAACTTCTGTGGCCTTCAGATGAGCTCAAGAACAGTGTGTAGAGAGCTTCATGGAATGGGTTTCCATGGCCGAGCAGCTCATCCAAGCCTTACATCACCAAGTGCAATGCAAAGCGTGGGATGCAGTGGGGTAAAGCACGCCGCCACTGGACTCTAGAGCAGTGAGACGTGTTCTCTGGAGTGACCAATCACGCTTCTCTGTCTGGCAATCCCTTGGACGAGTCTGGGTTTGGCGGTTGCCAGGAGAACGGGACTTGCCTAACTGCATTGTGCCAAGTGTAAAGTTTGGTGGAGGGGGGATTATGGGGTGGGGTTGTTTTTCAGGGGTTGGGTTCACTACATGGTTTCATGGTGAAATGTGTTATTTTTCATGTTAATCAGGTCAATTTTGATCAAGAACAATGCACTGTGGCTTTAATTCAGCCTAAGCAGCGCAGCAAAAATAGACTCGGTGCCGAAACGATCGCGGCACTGCCGCTTCTGCTCTGCTCCTGCGACGCGCTGCCGTGCGGTGTGAATGCTCTAATCTGTTAACATGGGCGCCGAAAAAAATACGCTCTGCTAACGCATGCAGTGTGAAACCGGCCTAATGCACGTATCATTGAATGAAATAAGCTTTAAGATCCATCGAGTCTCTGGGTTAATTGGTAAAATCATCATATCATCAAAAGGTTTTCTCAGGCCTTCGCTGCTGCAATGACAGCTTTTCACTGTTGCAGAATGTTTGTGGGAATGATTGTGATTAATGTTTTGTCTCTAGAGCTGCTTGTCACAAACGCTGCCAAGAAATGCTTTAAAGATAATGACGTGAACCAAACCGGGGGAAAGAGACACCGGTTCACAAAGTTTCCATGGTGATACGCCACATGCTTTTCTATCTTTGACTCCGGCATCTGTCTGTTTTTTACCCTTCGCATTATTTTTCTTTTTACTGCTGTTTGCAAAGTCCTCAAACACTGAGTATTAAACATTGACATGTAACGGTTAATGCATTAACTAACATTATAACTAACAATGTTACAGTATTTAGTCATCTTTCTTAATGTTAGTTGATAAAAATACAACTGTTTATTGTTAGATAATGTTCGCTCAGGTCTATTAAATATTATACTATGGGGCAGTTGAATGCTTGAATCTGATTGGTTGATGAACATTCTAAGGTGTGCAAGTATTTCCAGGGAAACACGGCTAAAGTAGTTCCAGGCAGGTTTTGACCGCATTACAGTTCCATATCACTCCGCCAAATGATTTCAGTTGTTTCAAAACAAACATTATTTCTATGTTTTTTTGCCACAAAATTACGTTATATTATGTACAGAAAGCACATACTCTCTCTCTTTCTCCCGCTCAAAGACACACACACACACACACACACACACACAGTCTGGACTCTTACACGCACAGAAATGTGTTGTTTCTGCTCTGATGATTTTATCTGTGAAATAGTTTAGCATCTTAAAAGCTACATGACATTTCTCACTAGCGAGGAAGCAGATAAACTTACAGATTCACTATTAGAGACGCTGGAGCCGAACACTGACTCATGTCATTCACACACACTCTCTCTCTCTCTAATAACTGCATTAATAACTGCATTAATAACCGCATTAATAACTGCATTCGTCTGCTATCAGTGGCTCAAGCCTCCATTGGCTCTAAAATGACGTTTATGAATTAGCAACGGAGGCGTGGGATGAGATGCGTAAGAAACTAGTCCCACACACAAGAGCGTTTTAAGGACACAAACCTGACAAATGTCTTAAAATACAACATCTGAACAATGTCTTGAGGTGTGGTGACCAGAATAATTGACTCCGGGCCATTGAATTATTAGAAAATAATGCACACCTTCATGTCGTGGCCGCATTACCACCTCGGGTGTGCATTATTTTCGAATAACTCAAAGGCCTGTCATCAATTATTCCTTATTTAATGCACTGTGAATTAACATGAACATTTTTATTAACTCTCATCCCTTCCTCGCACTTTGTAACAAATCCTTTCCTCACGGGTCAAAATGACCCGAAGCCCTAAAATTATACTATTATACTATTTCAATTATACTATATATTTCATTTTGATAATATTTTTTCTATTTTTTAATGCATTTTTTAAAAAAGTATTTACCTTTAAATTACTAGATTTTATCAATAAATAATAAATAAATAATAATTTAAGCACATTCTTTTAACTTAAATTCAAAATAACACCATTTCGTGCATAACCCTTTTAATTCATCTCATAATATCTCACATTGTGTGTCTCTGCTGACCTCTTGTGGAAAAATAATAATATAAGATGATATTTCATGACTCTATATGGCCTTATAGCTCCATATGGAGCGGATGAGCTGTTCCGCTGGGTCCTAAAGTCAGTTTCTCTTCAGAATGCATTCAGATACACATGTAGACATTATAAAATCATTTTTTGGTAAAGTTTTAGCATTTTTAGTTTGAATTTTGATAATTTTTAGGTTTTTCTATGTGTACTGATGCATTGATCACTATCCATTCATTCCTAAAGGGGTTCAAATTGACCTGCGAGGGAAGGATTTGTTACTTTTTAAAATTTCAACCACAAAACTCCTCGAATCCAGTCAATTTTTTAGTGTGTATTCGTGGTTCTAGTGCGACAAAAGTCCTAGGGTCTCGGACCACTCAGATGAACACTCGATTTAAAAAATAAAAATAAAAAATGAGTTTCGGGTCAAAATGACCCAAGGGAAGGATGAGTTAATTAACATTATCAAAGGTTAATAAATACTGTATAGAAATATATTGTTCATGTTAGTAAATGCATTAACTAATGTTAACCAATGAGACCAAACTGTACCACTGAATCTTCTTATAATTTTTTTGGATTGTCCAGATAATAAGTAATCTTTTTTTAATTCAAAGCAGCAGTTTCAGGAATGCACTGCAAAAAATATGTTCTTCCTCAGTATTTTTCTCTCGTTTTCCAGAACAAATATCTAAATATTCTTAAATCAAGATACTTGAGAAGCAAAATGACTTAAGATATTAAGTCTTTTTAACTTTAGTGTGTAATGTTGCTGTTTGAGCATAAACAACATCTGCAAAGTTACGACGCTCAAAGTTCAAAGCAAAGGGAGATATTTTCTTTTACAGAAATCTCTTTTTAAGGACTACAACAAACGGCTGGTAGAGACTACAACGAGCTTCTTCACGGGTTAGTGACATCTAGTGAGTCTGCTCAACCTGTCACATCCGTCTTTTCACATTTATTGCAATACAGTACGAACACAAATGCAATAGCATGTCATAAAACAAGATGACAACATAAGTTATAACCGTAATTAAACTAAACTATCCCTGTTCTCTCTTCGTGCAGCAGATATTCTCTGGCTCTGGCTCATCTCACAACAGTTCCCACACCAGCGGTTTATAGATTATCATGACAGAATATGCTAATCAGTGACTTGAAGATAGTTAACTCATAAATTCATCAGCTAACCCTTCAGAAACGTCCTGTCTCATTCTACATGTTGTCACTTCTTCTTGAGTCTCTCCATCATTGTCCGACTCAGGTTTGAACATAAAAGGCTGAATAGTTTCTGTCATTTTCAGTGTGTGTCTGCGTGAGGTAATCGGAGCTGCTAACACCAGCTCTTGAAGCTCCGCCCTCTTCCTGAAAGGGGGTGGGAGCAGCAGCTCATTTGCATTTAAAGGGACACACACAAAAACGCCGCATTTTGCTCACCCTCAAATAGTGACAATTTTAACATGCTATAAAAAATGATCTGTGGGGTATTTTGAGCTGAAACTTCACACACACACTCTGGGGACATCAGAAATTTATTTTACGTCTTGTAAAAAGGGGCATTATAGGACACCTTTAAAACAAGAACAAGTATCTGCCAATGGGGTCAAAATAAACTTGCTTTCCATTTCAGTTAAAGGTTATTTTTTCCTGACCCCATTGGCAGATGTGTATTCTTGTTTTTTCTTCAGAAAACAAGACTTAATATCTTACGTCTTATCTTGATTTTAAGAAACAAGGACGAGCATCATTTTAGTGCAGAGGTTCATTGTTCTCACAGACCATTGGGCAATTCTGGATAAAACAGGTATCACTCATCAACGTTTTAATGAATCAGCGGCTGATTCATACACTCATTCAGGCAGTCTCCGAGCAGGAGGAAATCAGGACGGCATGCAGACTGCAGGCGCTTCAGCTCTCTGTGGGTCTCTGTCGGGAAAGCGAGGGGAAGGGGTGATGGGAAACAGCCTTTTAATCTAAAAGCAGCCACTTTGGCTGGAGCCCAGAGCAGACGGCAGCAGGGGGTCAGACGGGGTCACGGCTTGACTCGGAGCAGGAAATTGTGGGCCATACGGGCAGGTGTGACGGCTTCGATTCGGAGGCCCGAACAAACCACCGCTAGCACCTGGTGAGATGGTTGTTTAATGAATGGCTCTCATTTTCAAAGAGGCGAGCAGCTGGAATCACTGAAAACCAATCACACATGTTGAGCGACAGATGCAAACTGACAGTCGCTCCAGCTGTTTTCCCCCTGAGTGGATGAGGTTTCCTCCACAGTCTGGGATACGTGTGTCTATACATCACTTATATATGGAGGAGATAAATTCACTCATGCTTCTTGTTCTGCTGAGATTGGGAACCCTTATGTATTAGTGTTAGTGTTAGTTAATCAGAAAAAAAAAAGTCATTTTATTTTCTGTAGCACCATGAAAACAAATGTTTGAAGCTATAGGTGCACAAAAAAGGTTAAAAATGTCACAGTTTTACAGCAGGACAGTTTAAATCAATAAATTATAAATGATGATGGACCTTTTTCATATTTCTGGGTTTCTCAGAAGTGGAAGTCATCATAGTTGGGTAAACTTCTACAGCGGTGAATGAAAGACTACAATAATATATATTTTGTGTTCACATTTGCTCAAATAGCAAATGAAAAACTCCACAATAGTGTTTTCACAACGTTCAAAAAGAGGAAAAAAATAGAAAGATTAATAACGGCAGTCAAAAGAGAGTTTTTTTGTGTAATTTGATGTAAAGGTAATACAAAGTATAGTTTTATAAATGTACATAATTATTTTTTAAAAAAAAAAAGGAAAATATAAAAATTTGCACTTTTTTGAGAACAAGAGGTATTACATAATCACAATGTCACAATAACAACATTAGCTGCGAGGGGGGAAAAAATAAAAAATTATATATATATATTTATAAAAAATAAAAATGACATAAAATCCAGTGCTTTCAAAGCATTACGTTTTCATCGCTTTTTTGTTTTTAGTTTTTTTCCAAAAGATTTACATATAATTTAAAGTCATTTACAAAATGTGAAAAACTTGGTTTACATTGAGCCCACTTCTTTTTATGTATATGGTATTTTCCTAATAAAATCAATAACTGTATATGTTATAAATTTGCAGGACTAAAATGCGTCATCACAGTCTGTGAAAAGGGTCCATCGTAAAAACAGCAGTTTACGGGTTTGAGTTGCGTGTAAGATTAAATAGTGTCAATTAAAAAAGTTTAATTGAAGGTAATACAGCAAAAAATAAAATAAAAACATCATCCAGCTCTTTGTTGCGCGCGCCGTCAGTTGACGCGCATGCGTGCTCAGGGGTCTCTGCGGAACAAAAGTGGGTGTTTCTAAATTTGTGGGTGTGTTCAAACTGATGGGTGTTTTATAAACCATGCAATGAAAATGATCCCCTTCACCCGACCCCACCCCTAAAACCCTACCCACACTGTGACGTGGTCAAATCAGGTAACGTAGTGAAACACGCCCCTCTGTTTATGGCCTCGCCCACTGATCTAGTAACTCCTAATACTATCCTGCAGAGACCTATGCTTGAAAAATCAAAACATCATCGAGCTCTGTGTTGCGCGCGCCGTCAGTTGGCGCGCATGCGTGCTCAACGGCTCCCCCCCAAAAAATCAAAACATCATCGAGCTCTGTGTTGCGCGCGCCGTCAGTTGGCGCGCATGCGTGCTCAACGGCTCCCTCCCTCCCCCCCCCCCAAAAAAAAAAAAAAATCAAAACATCATCGAGCTCCGAGCCGTCAGTTTGAAGCGCATGCGCAACGGCTCCCGCGCCGCGTTCTTTAGTGAAGTTCCCCGTTGGCTCCCTCGAGTCAGGACGAGTCTTATGCTAAATGGAAATATTCGCATCAATGTCTGACTTTTACAGAAGGATCTAATCATCAAATGTAAGTTATTCGCTGGGAAAAACACGCGCGTTAAACAGCACACAACACGCACCGTGACAGGATACCGAAGTGTTTAATATGAAGTTCTCCTTTCCATTTAGATTGTGCGCTTTCACCTCATTAAGCTATACACTTTTTCAAATGTGTTTTTTCCACACAGAAATGCGGTTTTCGCTAATGTGGAGTCTACTCCTCAAAGACTCGATTAATCGATTATTAGTTTGTTGATTATTTTCATAATGAATGATCAATTATTTAGTGTTGTGGGTGGTTGCCAGGGCGTTGCTATGTGATCGGAATCCACCCTGTCCTTGATATTCTGGGGCTGTATTACAAAAACATCCTGAATTTTATATGGGCCATTCTACAGAATTGTTGCAAACCGCTGTCCCAGAACCAAAAAACACATTTAAAAGTCATTTAAGTATTCAAATGTTAACTTCTATTAGGCCTATCTATTGAATCCCACATTAATATTTAAAATATCTGTAAGCTTAATATAGCCTATATAAAATCCTAATTTATTGGGTACTTTCATTTGGGAGGTGGCTGTCCCGAACCCTAACCCCTAAATTATTGATATTGTGATATTGAAATAATTTTTGCATTTTTTTTCCCATTTGTTGCTTTTAAAAAATATTTTTTTTTTTTTTTTTTTTTTTTTTTAAATTTTTTTCAGTTTATTTTATATTTTCTTTGTAAATCATGAAACATGAATTGTTTCGGTAGTGACAAAAGGGAACACATAATAAACAACATTTTAGTACAGTTATGCAAATCATTAGTGTTTTAGTATGTTTTATTATATAAATCATTAGTGTTTTAGTATGTTTTATTATATAAATCATTAGTGTTTTAGTATGTTTTATTATATAAATCATTAGTGTTTTAGTATGTTTTATTATATAAATCATTAATGTTTTAGTATGTTTTATTATATAAATCATTAGTGTTTTAGTATGTTTTATTATATAAATCATTAATGTTTTAGTATGTTTTATTATATAAATCATTAGTGTTTTAGTATGTTTTATTATATAAATCATTAGTGTTTTAGTATGTTTTATTATAGTGTTTTAGTATGTGAGTTAAAATTCTGTAATGTGATGTGGCCGCTACCAAAACATTTGTCACGACCGAAACATGGGATGTTTTGTCAAAAATAAAGTATATTGAATGATCAACTTAGATGTTATGATAGTGTTTGGCTGAATGTATATTCAAACGAATGAATCCTTTATAACTTTGAAATCAGTGTGATTAACTTTATGACTTTTACAAAGAAAGATTGCATTCAAAATACAACACATCTCATAAATTACACTTGAAATACTGTTAAAATTGTAATTGTTATTAAAAATAACCACTTTTTAAAAAAAAAATCAAAATATTTTTTAAACGCAACAATGGAAAAAAATGCTAAGATTATTTCAATATCATTTTCATAAATTGAAATTTAGGGGTTAGGGTTCGGGACAGCCACCTCCCAAATGAAAGTACCCAATAAATTATGATTTAATATATATTAAGCTTACAGATCTTTTAAATATTATTGCGGGATTCAATAGTTAACATCTAAGATTTGAGTACTTAGAAAAATAATCTTTTTTAATAAATCTCAAGATTTCAATCAGAACCGCATTGGCAGATCATTTAGCTTGTTTTAAAAAAATTTTGATTGTTTTTCCCAAAAAACGTATCTAGTAAAAGCATCTTGATTTAAGAATTTTTAGATATTTGGACTGGAAACAAGACAAAGATACTAAATAAGAAAAGCATTTTTTGCAGTGTATGTTTGACACTTAAGTTTAATAGTTTGAAGTTTTTTCATATCGCCAACCCTCAGTACGACCAATAGCGTCATTAGCCTTAGGAAACACACTAATTGTTACAAATGTTTGCATTTATTTTTGTTTTCATTCGTAGCAAATACATTTCTTCTCCAGTTTGTACATGTAGAGCAGTCTTCAGTGTCTGGCGCATAAATGCTCCCCTCGGAGCTATTCCGCTTCTCTTGCCCTTGTAAAGCAACCTTAATAAAGTTGTACAGTGCTCAGTTTAAGATCATAGCCAATGAGAGGCATGCTATCAAATCCCTATTCCTGGAAAGAGCGTTTTTGAGTGGAGCCTAAACCGGAATATGGGCCAAATCCACAGCAAGTTAAACAATTCCAATGGGTTTTCCTTACGTTACGTAACCTGTGGAAGGATCTCTACGTGTTTTGAAAACTCGCACTTAATCAGACCGTTAAACATAACGCAGACCTTTCAACGTCTCGCTCTAAAAATAGCAATGAGGGTAATGCTCAGGATTAACTAGTTCTCGGTAAGGAAGTCCACTTCTCTAGTACGCCCAGGACACACTCCTGAACAACTCCTGGTCGTGGTGTGTGAATGAGGAGTAGCTCGCCTAGAGAGGGCTGGCGGTAAACCTGGTGTCGTTTGAGGGTACGTCCATTAACGGTTGACACTTTGCGCATCGGCTACCAAGAAGACGACGTGCAGGCCTATTTTTGAGTGGTCTACTTTTCTAGTAGGATTTCTAGTAAAGACGAAAGGCGGTTAAGTAGAGGATGCAATATACTGCACATTAGCGTTTAAAGCTAAACTAATAGATTAGTTATGGAGATTTAGAGCACTAGCTCTAGGTGTAGGATTTACTACAATTTTCACGCAGAAATTACTAGTAAACTTCGCAAATAATTACAAAGAAATGGCAAGTAATGCATTGAGATAAGCGTGAAATTGTGAAGTAGAAAAATAGTATGTTCTTGTAAAACGTACTTCAATAATATTTGTTTTATTTACAAGTTCGAAAAAATATTTTTTTTACAGTGTAGGACTGGAAAAGATGCAGTCACGATTCATGCATGAAATCCGTTTTTGTTTTTTCCCCCAAATTCCATTTTATTTTAATTTTTCTGAATTACATTTTTTTTTTTTTCATTTTTGATTTTTTTGGACTCCATTTTAATGGTTAAATTAAATTTTAGTAATCAAAAAGCATGTCTAATTTAAACTGAAATTTACAGTTTATTAAAAGTTTAACAAAAATTAACATATGAAATAAGTTTTTTTTTCTCAAATTCCGTTTATTTTTTTTTTACCAACTTCTGTGTTTTTTGTTTTATGTTTTCTGGACTCCATTTTAATGTTTTATTTAAATTTTAATAATCAAAAAGCATGTCTAATTAATTTAATTTATAAAAACAACAAACTGTATTTTTTTTTTATTAAAAAAAATAAAATAATAATAATTCCTCCCAGAAATTCTGTGTTGTGCATTTAAATTTTTCTGGCAATCAAATGAAGACATAAAACATTAGTTTAATTAATCTTTTAATCATATGAAATTAAATAAACTTTTTTTGTCAAACAAAGTGCTGCACAACTTTACTGTTAAAATTAAAACATGGAAGAATTGTGATTATCCCTTAAAAAAATAGTTTTAATAATATTTATTTATTATTAAAGTTTTTATAAAATTTTAATAATTATCATTATTAGTGTTAGTATTATTATTACATTGAGATGTAGCTAAATTCTACTGTACAACAGTAATATATATTTCTGTCACAATTACTTCAAGTTAAACAGGACTTTTATTTTGACGGTCTACATCGCGATTATTTAAGTGTTTCCCATTCGTTAAGTAGACTGTGGCGGCCCGCGATTTATAGATTATCATGACAGAATATGCTAATCAATGACTTGAAGATAGTTAACTCATAAATTCATCAACTAACCCTTCAGAAACGTCCTGTCTCATTCTACATGTTGTCACTTCTTCTTGAATCTCTCCATCATTGTCCGACTCCGGTTTCAACATAAAGGGCAATGTGACGCCAGATGCGACGCAAGTGTTTTCTGCTAGTTTCAGCCGGACGCCATTATCATGTTCACGTCCAGCTCCACGTTGTTTAAATATCAAATGCACTGGCGCATCTGTTCACCCATGGGCGTCTGGTCTAAACCAGGTGTGTGTTCAGGAGCATTGTTGCTGTTTTGAGGAACTGAAAACGACTGCGCCATTGACCAACACACACCTGCTCTAAAGTCAGGTTTATTTTACATTTCACACATTTAAATACACAAGTACTAGCAAAACAATACATTTTTAGTTTGTAAAATACTAGAGCCCGACCGATATGGGTTTTTGGGGGGCGATACCGATACCGATATTAGGGCGTAAAAAAAGTCTGATATTGATATATCAGCCGATATTCTTTGTGTATATTATAGAACAGTACCAGTCAAAAGTTTGGACACACTTTCCCAGTGGTGTGTCCAAACTTGTGACTGGTACTGTATATATATATATAATACAGTATATACATAATATACATACATTATACATAAATACAACAGAACAAACATACAAATGAAAAACAGTTCTTTTCAGGTTTTTCATGTAGGTCTAAACTAGATTTTCAGGTACAGAAATAGTAATCAAATGTCAAATATCACTTCATAATCTTCAGTGTATAAATATAGATTAACCCTTATTAAAGTTATTCAGTCAAGAGCTGTGAGTGATTTTTTGTTATCTCGTCTTTTATGAGAAAACTCTTCCCTGCCATTGACGAGATTTTTCCGTGTTTTCACTGTTATACGGTAGGGGGCGCTATTACACATCTCCTGAACGAGTACAGAATCTGATCAAAACACAGGCGAAGGAGAGGCAGGAACGAGCATATGTAAAATAACGCAATCATCAACATTAAACAGCTTATAAATCAAAACTGCCCAAAGTTATTGAGATGTCACCCAAGGACGAGATTCTGTGAAGCTTTGGGGTGTTGATGGACTCCATCTGTGTTTTGATCATCGCTCTGAATCCCATCTGGATGCAAGTTAGTCGCGATTTTCTCAGCTTTTTGCTCAAAATGTTGCTTTTTTTCATGAAACTTACCCACATTCAAGTGTTGATAAAAAAGAATGCATGAAGCTAGAATAAAACAGAGGGTCTGTTCTTTCTTTTGATATATTACATGTTCAGATGTTCATACAAGATATTCTGTGGAAACTTGTGAAAATGACTTAAGACATAACCGACTATGTTTACGACGATACTCTACAAGACCGGCATTTTGTGTTAATATTCGCGCGCTGTGAGACGCGCGGGCGCGTGTTCATATCGGTGGCATATGCCGATATATCTGCGACAGGCTCATATCGGCCGATAAAATCGGCAGACCGATAAATCGGTCGGGCTCTATAAAATACACAGTGATGTCTATGGAAGCGGCAGTAACAATCCATTAACGACGTGATATATTCATATCAGATACACTATGGCAAACCGTTTTGACTTTTATTCATTCACAGGATTTGAATTCTTGATATCAACAATTGAATTTTCGCTAGTGACAATGTTAATTTCTGATATCATGAATGTGATTGTTACTAGTAAGAAAGCCATTTTAGATATCTGAAATGATATTGATATCAACAATTGAATTCTTGATATCAGAAATGCTAATTGTTTAGAATCAAGAATTCAACTCCTGATATCAACAATTGAATTTGAATGGCAGCCTATGGTGACATTTCACTAGTGAAAATTGAATTGTTGATATCAAGAATTCATATCCTGTGAATGAATAAAAGTCAATATGGCTTGCCATAGATACACATTGTGTAAGTAACTATAAAGTTTACTCTATTCTTCTCCCACTTTACCGGCCACTTACTTTCATGTATTTCAGGAGAAGTGGATGAATTGACGTGTTGTAAATCTGACAGATCCGATTCTCTGAACTGCGGCGCAAACTAACATTATAGATCAACTAACATGATCATTATATTTTTCAATCTTTACATCAACGCAAAACCAGCATATAGAAATCAAGAGAACGATTCATCAACATGCAAGGTCATTATGATTAATATAAAAACAAGGGTGTGAACAACTGAGAAACTTAGTCGCACCAGAGCGACAAGTGGGAAGAATGAGTCTAGAGCCCTGAAGCGCCATGCCTTTATCTGAAGGTGAATGTGTGATTACAGATCCTGTGAGATGAAAGTGAGCGCTAGTGTTTCCCTGTGGGCATCGAGCCCAGCCATGCCATCGGAGTTCCCTCTTGAAATGCCGCCAAAAACGTCAGCCTTAATGAACAACGTGCTCTCCCACCATCAGCTTGTATGCACGTTGAGCAATCACGACCGTGCGTCATGTGAGTTTGGAGGGACGTGCTGTTTTTATGTTGTTGTATTATGTTATGTGGTTGTGGGATGTTTGATATATTTGTGTACATGTGACCCTCTGTAAGTCTTATCTCACTCTGATATCACTAAGATACGACCAAGTCAATTGTTATTGTTGTTGAGTTAGTTGAATACTAAATGTACGTGTGCTGACACAGTTTCAACACAATTACGAAATGTTTTGAGGGTACATCAAGTTGCTATCTCGGTTCCAAAACGTAGCAAAGTTGTTTGTTGATGTGTGTACATGCATTGCTCTCTGGAATCGCCGTACTTCCTCAGTTGAGTGATTGCATTAAGAATTGCAAACATTTTTTTCTTTCTGAAATGTTATGTTTAAACAAGGCATTATCTCATTAAATAAATCTCCAGAACAGAAATCTGAGCATTGGATAAAGCCAGGTTGTTTGATTTTGTTAGTAAAGGTTTTTACACATTTTGGATTTGTCTTTTTATCACTCCATAAATCAGAAAATACTGTCAACAGACAGGGGAAAAAAATGTTTTAGGAATAAGGGTCAATGACGTGACGTGTCAATTCTGTTGTCCAAAGCATATTCATCAGTGGCGTGCGGTCCATATAAGCTGCGAATGTTCTGCATACCCAAGCCATTCGTGGACTCGCTGATTAGTATTAACATTATAAATTACTATAAATTCCTTGTTTGAGGTGTACCATAACGCTTACGTTACATGATATTAGAAATGATAGTAATATGTATGTAACTCTCTGTCATTTATTTATTTGCCAAACGACGGTAATTTTCGTCAAATCTGTAGTTCTGGGTATGCAGATCCACAGAAGCTTTGGTGCTTACGCTCTGTTGTTATGTATCATCATTGTCCCTCGTTCTCATTGGTTTACGCTCTGTTATGTATCGTCATAATTGTCCCTCGTTCTCATTGGTTTACGCTCTGTTATGTATCGTCATCACTGTCCCGCGTTCTCATTGGTTTACGCTCTGTTATGTATCGTCATCACTGTCCCGCGTTCTCATTGGTTTACGCTCTGTTGTTATGTATCGTCATCACTGTCCCGCGTTCTCATTGGTTTACGCTCTGTTGTTATGTATTGTCATCACTGTCCCGCGTTCTCATTGGTTTACACTCTGTTGTTATGTATTGTCATCACTGTCCCACGTTCTCATTGGTTTACGCTCTGTTGTTATGTATCGTCATCGCTGTCCCGCGTTCTCATTGGTTTACGGTCTGTTGTTATGTATCGTCATCACTGTCCCGCGTTTTCATTGGTTTACGCTCTGTTATGTATCATCACTGTCCCGCGTTCTCATTGGTTTACGCTCTGTTTTTCTGTATCATCACTGTCCCGCGTTCTCATTGGTTTACACTCTGTTGTTATGTATTGTCATCACTGTCCCACGTTCTCATTGGTTTACGCTCTGTTGTTATGTGTCGTCATCACTGTCCCGCGTTCTTATTGGTTTACGCTCTGTTGTTATGTATCATCGCTGTCCCGCGTTCTCATTGGTTTACGCTCTGTTTTTATGTATCATCACTGTCCCACGTTCTCATTGGTTTACGGTCTGTTATGTATCGTCATCACTGTCCTGCGTTCTCATTGGTTTACGCTCTGTTGTTATGTGTCGTCATCACTGTCCTGCGTTCTCATTGGTTTACGCTCTGTTTTTATGTATAATCACTGTCCCACGTTCTCATTGGTTTACGGTCTGTTATGTATCGTCATCACTGTCCTGCGTTCTCATTGGTTTACGCTCTGTTGTTATGTATGGTCATCACTGTCCTGCGTTCTCATTGGTTTACGCTCCGTTGTTATGTATCGTCATCACTGTCCCGCGTTCTCATTGGTTTACGCTCTGTTGTTATGTATCGTCATCACTGTCCCGCGTTCTCATTGGTTTAGGCTCTGTTGTTATGTATCGTCATCACTGTCCCGCGTTCTCATTGGTTTACGCTCTGTTGTTATGTATCGTCATCACTGTCCCGCATTCTCATTGGTTTACGCTCTGTTGTTATGTATCATCATTGTCCCTCGTTCTCATTGGTTTACGCTCTGTTATGTATCGTCATCATTGTCCCACGTTCTCATTGGTTTACGCTCTGTTATGTATCGTCATCACTGTCCCGCGTTCTCATTGGTTTATGTTCTGTTGTTATGTATCGTCATCATTGTCCTGCGTTCTCATTGGTTTACGCTCTGTTGTTATGTATCGTCATCACTGTCCCGCGTTCTCATTGGTTTACGCTCTGTTGTTATGTATCGTCATCACTGTCCCACGTTCTCATTGGTTTACGCTCTGTTGTTATGTATCGTCATCACTGTCCCGCGTTCTCATTGGTTTACGCTCTGTTGTTATGTATCGTCATCACTGTCCCGCGTTTTCATTGGTTTACGGTCTGTTGTTATGTATCATCATTGTCCCGCGTTCTCATTGGTTTACGCTCTGTTTTTATGTATCACAATTGTCCCGCGTTCTCATTGGTTTAGGCTCTGTTATGTATCGTCATCACTGTCATGCGTTCTCATTGGTTTACGCTCTGTTATGTATCGTCATCACTGTCCCACGTTCTCATTGGTTTACACTCTGTTGTTATGTATCGTCATCACTGTCCAGCGTTCTCATTGGTTTACGCTCTGTTTTTATGTATCATCACTGTCCTGCGTTCTCATTGGTTTACGCTCTGTTTTTATGTATCATCATTGTCCCGCGTTCTCATTGGTTTAGGCTCTGTTATGTATCGTCATCACTATCATGCGTTCTCATTGGTTTACGCTCTGTTTTTATGTATCATCACTGTCCTGCGTTCTCATTGGTTTACGCTCTGTTTTTGTGTATCATCACTGTCCTGCGTTCTCATTGGTTTACGCTCTGTTTTTATGTATCATCACTGTCCCACGTTCTCATTGGTTTACACTCTGTTGTTATGTATCGTCATCACTGTCCCGCATTCTTATTGGTTTACGCTCTGTTGTTATGTATCATCACTGTCCTGCGTTCTCATTGGTTTACGCTCTGTTTTTATGTATCATCACTGTCCCACGTTCTCATTGGTTTACGGTCTGTTATGTATCGTCATCACTGTCCTGCGTTCTCATTGGTTTACGCTCTGTTGTTATGTATCGTCATCACTGTCCCGCGTTCTCATTGGTTTACGCTCTGTTGTTATGTATCGTCATCACTGTCCCGCGTTCTCATTGGTTTACGCTCTGTTGTTATGTATCGTCATCGCTGTCCCGCGTTTTCATTGGTTTACGGTCTGTTGTTATGTATCATCATTGTCCCTCGTTCTCATTGGTTTACGCTCTGTTGTTATGTATCGTCATCATTGTCCCGCGTTCTTATTGGTTTACGCTCTGTTGTTATGTATCGTCATCACTGTCCCGCGTTCTCATTGGTTTACGCTCTGTTGTTATGTATCGTCATCGCTGTCCCGTGTTTTCATTGGTTTACGGTCTGTTGTTATGTATCATCATTGTCCCTCGTTCTCATTGGTTTACGCTCTGTTGTTATGTATCGTCATCACTGTCCCGCGTTCTCATTGGTTTACGCTCTGTTGTTATGTATCGTCATCATTGTCCCGCGTTCTCATTGGTTTACGCTCTGTTGTTATGTATCGCCATCACTGTCCCGCGTTCTCATTGGTTCGCTGGCATATGAGGGATTTAATGAGCAGGGTAAGCTGTGAGCGGATCGCTCGCCCACGAGGAAAAATGAGCTGTTACTGCTAGATCTCGATCGACGAAAAACACATTGTGTTTGATACAAAACGAAATGGATTGAATCAAGTGAAAAAAAAGTCATAACTGAAACTATTTTTATAGTATTTTATTTTCTCCATAGGGAAATTTATTTTTTAACGAAAACTGTTAACTGTTAAAGACAGACCTACTGTAAGCAGACCTGTAACTATCCCAGGCTGTTAATCGTAGTCTGTGTTTGTTAAAGTCATCATTTTGCATTATTTCAACTTATTTTTTAAAAGAATAATTATATTTTTTATTATACTTACATTTATTCTAATGATATTTTAATTATATTTTATTTATAATAGGCTACTAATATTTATTATATTATACTTATTTTTAATTCTTAATAAAAAATGTATTAAAAAACACTTCTGGCATACATTTAAATTGACGCCAGCCATGGTGTTTCTTATTTGTCGTCTCTGATTTAGATGTGTGTCCCATAGACTGTAGGGTGTGTCATCAGCCGATGCTGTACCGTTTAAAGGTAAAGCATTAGGTTTATGCGACATTAGTGCCACTTACAAAAATACAGCATATTTTGCAAATGCACCTTTCGCGCGTCGCGTCACGCCTCAACTCAACTCAAACACAACTCAACAGCTTTTACGGGTGCTTGTGAAGGCATCAACAGGTACATGTAGACTACTTTCAATAAATGGTCAAATATATTAGGAAACTTTTGCTATGTGTCATGAGAATAAGCAACTGAGCAGCTAACACTCTATAGAGCGAACGCGCTTATTATAAACCCATCCAACGTAGGTGCATTTTTGACGTAACGCGTCACCCAGCATACCCGGGTAAAAACTTATGCACACTTATTATGATATCTACGGTAATCTGCAGACAGCGCAAAAAGACGGGCTTTGAGGTGTTTTTCATTCAGCGAGTCTTCAGCAATACCCGCCTTTCATTAAAATAACACCAAATAACACCTTTCATTTTCTTCTTAAGTAAAAAAATAAGATGTTTTTAAGAAAATATTTGAGAACTTCTTAAGATTTTTTCAAGAATTGCATTTAGGGAAGTTCTTACGAACTTCTTAGAATTATCTTAAGAATTTTCTTAACTTCTTTCTTAAGAAGATTTTTTGTGAATTCGTCCCCTGTATCTATGTATGTTTATTTTCACAAACTTTCCAGGGCCTTGAAATGTTTTTTTCAGATTCACAAACTTTCAGGGATTTCAAGGACCTGTGGGAACCCTGAGCTAAATTGTTATTGGTAAATTTGTTTAATAGTAAATGCGTCTGTTTACACACATGTTGTGATGTGATCAATCATTTTAGTCATCAATAAGCACGTATCCGTTTGCGCTACAGTACATTGCTTAATCGGAAAGCGATGGTCATGTTTTTTTTCTGAGTCAGGCATGACCGTAACGCGGGTCAACAGCTTTTTTTAAACGAAAGGCCACGTTGTCCCTCAGGTGGCCCGAGTTAAACAGAAGGGAAAGAATCCTGTTTGTCTATGTAAAGCAAAGTCCAGAAGTGCTTTAGTGTGGATGGGGAAAGTTTCAGGAGTCAATTTGGGACAGCTGGGGGCATTGGGGTTCACCGTCAACACGCACGCATACTCTCAAACTCATTCAAGAGCCGCAGATAACATCACGCCTGCTCTCTAAATCATTAAACTGCTGAGTTCTGAACCTCTGGGAATGTGTAATAATATCTAGCCCTATATCTTCAAGCGAAAGCACGGCCATTATCAAATGCTCACCCCAGGGCACCTTTCTTACATGGCGAAACAGCCCTTTGACGGAAGGACGACAGTCTTTTATCATATCTTATTATGTTGTCATGAACAGGTGCAGATAAGTGTGTGTTACAGCACCTCGGGACCAAAATGACAGACAGACATTTAACATACTATTTTTGGCTCCACAATGTTTGAGGGTCATTCTCAAGAAAATTGTTTTTTTTGCTCAGTGCTTTAGTTGAGATTGTAAAAGAAAATTCAAATTTTTAAAAAATAATACATTTCAACATATCTTGGACTGTTCTTTTTCTTCTAAAAGACCCTGCCGCTTGCAAATTTCTTTTTAAAGTTCGTATGTACTTATTATTCGGTTATAAGTAGCTAAATCTGATAGTATTTCTTTGTTATTGAAAGAAAGCCTAAAATATAGCTTGACTAAGTGATCCAATTCTGTCATGTCCTCTATCAGTATGAACATGTCACTGATCGAATGCCTGTTTATTCTTAACATTTTATTTCGACTTTTATTCTCAAAATTTTGTTTTTTCTCGAAACACAATGACTTTATTCTTGAAATTTAATGTTTAATCTCGCATTTAGTTAAAAACGCAGATTCATCCTGTAATGAAACAAGTGAAGTCTTTATGAGTGAGTCATTGAATCATTCACTCAAGAGATTCATTCAAAAACGCTGAGTGAAGTTATTAAACGTAATTTCGGGAGGAGTACGCCCATCTAATCTTCCAATTACTACCAAGGTATAAAACCAGCAGCTTACCTCTTCCCGTTGTTAGTTCTTGCAGCATTTGGCCCGCCCAAACCCGCATCATGACTGACTTCCAGGGAATCGTTTCCCTCCGACGACAAACTTTCTAATGTGCCAGAAACACCTGCTCGATTTTCTCCAAACAGTTTGGATCCTCCTTCGCTGCACATTTCACCTGCTGATCGCCCAGGTCGCCGGTCTCTCCGCTCCACAAGCCAGCACAAAACACCTCGCTCAAGAAGACCTCTCTCTCCTCCTCCATCTAGATCATCACGGGGCTCGGCCGATCCTCGCCGTGATGCATCAAGGCCTTCATCATCATCAACATCATCATCCTCTTCAGCAACAAGCCCTTCCGTCCCTCCTGTTGAGAAATGGTCCGTCAACGCGCTCAGGCAAGCGTTATCCAACGCAGGTATCCATTTCTCCCGGAGGAATTCAAAAGCGCAATAGTTCCATGGCCTCTCCGACAGTGACTGTTACCTTTCCTCCTCCCACAGGTGAGTCTCTCAACAGCTTCTTCTGTCCACGCTTCCAATATTTCTGTTCCTCCTGTCTTTCATTCTCAGTTAAATCCATCTAGCCATGGAATAAATCAAAATTTCAGACTACCTTTGCAGATGCCACCCCTTCTTCCTTACCCCCCCTCTTCCATTCCTTTCTCCTCCGCTATCGGAGCAGACCCAAGCGTGAGGTTGTCTCCGCAAACGGTCCTGCCCCCCCCTCCCATTAATTTCGCCTCCGCTATCAGAACAGACCAGAGCGTGAGGCCGCCTCCGCAAACGGTCATGCCTCCCCCTCTGTTTCCTTTCTTTGCCGCCGTTGGAGCCGATCCAAGCGTGGGGTTGCCTCCCCAAGCGATCTATTCTCCAACCATATTCCATCCAACTACTGCTTCCTCAACAGTTCCTCGCCTCCCAACATATACACTCTCAACTGCATCTGCTCTTCCAATTCCTCCCAACGCCATTGCTATGGATCCACCACCCGTCTCCACCCATCTACCTTCCCATATTTTAGCAGGTGCGGACATTGACCTCTCTTCTCTCCTCCCCTCTGTTTCAATAAGTGAACCCTATCGTACCCTTGGCTGTGGTCCTATAACTTTCAATCTAAAAACCCCAAATTCCAGATCAAATCGTATACTTAACATGGCTGAATTTTGTATCGCTTTTGGAAGATATACAGAAATTATTTGTTCTGTTTTCCCCTCTAGACGCTGAATGACTTTTTAACCATCATAGCAGAACTGTCTCACACCTTCGGCGGTACCCATTTCTTTACTTATTACAGGCTTTTTTTCAGCCAAATGCACAGCACGAGTCACCGAGTGGAATCAATGTCCTTATTGGGGAGCTCTCGACCTGGAGCTGTACAATAAGGTTTTTCTGGGCTGCCGTAGCGTTTCATGCCCCCTTTTTAATCCCGCCCCTTCAAGCAATACGGGCACTAATCCAGGAATCTCTCAATTTGTCAAATCCACATTTTACGTACCACAGTCCAGGGGCGATTCAAAGAGCCGCAATTTCAGGTTCACTTCAGGCAGACAAGTGTGTAATAATTTCAATCAGTTTGGCTGTACTAGACAACACTGCAAATATCTACATGTGTGTAATTTCTGTGGTGGAGCAAACTCCAATAAAGAATTGAGAAAGTATCTGTCTTCTCCCATCATTGTCTCCTCCCTAGCGCATGAACTGGCGAATCACCCAGACAAAAACTTCACACAGTATCTACTCACAGGTTTAAAGGAAGGTTTTAATCCCGGTCTGGAAAGCCTACCTACTAGTAGCCTTATTTGCAAAAACCTTCAGTCAGCAAACGCTGAACCTAAAGCAGTGGACACCTGAATAGCCAGAGAGCTAGAGTCTGGATTCATGATTGGCCCCTTTGATTCCCCTCCTTTCAAATTATTTCGGATAAGTCCCATTGGCGTAGCCACAAGGAAATTTTCAGTGAAAAAACGCATGATCATTGATCTCTCTGCTCCCCACAACAATATTTATCCAAGCATAAACAGCCTCATCCCGCTAGAAGAATTCTCTTTGTGCTACCATAACATAGACCAAGCCATTGATCTAATCAAAAATGCTGGTTACGGAGCCTGGTTAGCAAAGGTTGACATTACATCAGCATTTAAAGTCATGCCCATACATCCAGACTTTTGGCACCTTTTTGGCATTCGCTGGAAAGGAAAATTCTATTTTGCAGTACGTTTAACTTTTGGCTGCAAAAGTAGTCCAAATTTTTTTGACATGCTGTCAGAAGCGCTTTGCTGGATCCTGCAAAACAACTATGCAGTCCCTTACCTGGTGCATCTTCTGGATGACTTTCTCACCATTTCTCCAAGCTTTTTTCCTCCAGCAGCTGACCTTTCTACCGTTCAGAATGTTTTTTCTGAATTGGGAGTTCCACTCTCTCTAGAGAAGACACTGGGCCCAACCACATCCCTAGAGTTCCTTGGAATCAACCTCGACTCTGTTAAATTCCAAGCTTCCCTTCCCAAAAACAAAATAGACATGATAATCGCTATCTCCTACAATCTGCTTGAAGCACCTCAGTGCAGCAAACGAGATTTGCTTTCCCTGCTAGGCCACTTAAACTACGCCATGTGTATAGTGCCTCAAGGACGCCCTTTCATTTCCCATTGTCTCTTGCATCGTCCATTCAGGAATTAGATAGTACCATATCTCTAACCCTATCTTGCCTCGCCGATTTGAATCTATGGATCATGTTTCTAAAACAATGGAATGGCCTTACTTTCTTTTACGATGACTTTCAGTCTCATCCTAGTGATCTCCCGCTGTTTACAGATGCCGCTCCCTCAGTAGGCTTTGGAGGGTTTTACAAGACTCATTGGTTCGCTTCAACCTGGCCTCCTGAGCTCTCCATGTCAAACCAACATGCCGCATCCTCAGCTCTTTTCGAGCTTTATCCCATTGTTATAGCGGCATTTTTGTGGGGTCATGAATGGTCTTCTAAAAACATAGAATTCCACTGTGATAATCTAACCACTGTTCACTGCATTAACAAAGGCCTTTCAAATTCCCCTGAAATCATGCCACTCTTGAGACGCCTCACCTGGTTATCTGCCTGTAAACAGTTCATTTTCAAAGCCATTAATATTCCAGGCCACCAAAACCAAATTGCTGACGCACTCTCTTTTTCTCTTTCAGAAATTCAGAGCATTAGCCCCGGAGGCAGACCCAGATCCAACCCCAGTTCCTCCCTATTCAGACTTGATATTCCAGTAACTCACCCACTCAAACACCTCCACACCTCATCTCTGGATTCAATATTTCACGCCGTCTCACCCAGAACACTGCAATCCTACTGGACAGCTTGGAGAGCTTTTAAACAATTCCATTCCTCCTACAACCAGTTTTTCCCAACTTTTCCCTCCTTTCAATTTCTTCATTCATCTCATATCTCAACCAGATTAAGTCCATCCAACCCAGTACCATCAAAGTCTATCTCAGCGGCATCCAATTTTTCTTTAAATTAATCTTCGGCCATCCATGTCCTGCCATAACAAACCCTCAGATCACACTCCTAATCAAAGGAATTCAAAAAACCAACCCCTCTCATCCCGATTCCAGGCAACCTCTAACCATTAATCTTTTAGCTAAATGCCTGACCTTCCTCCGTTCCGGTCACATGCCCCCCGATACAGCAAGGACTCTGTATGCTATGTTTACCCTGGCCTTTTTTGGATTCCTCAGAGTTTCTGAATTTACAACCAATTCTAAATTCAACCCAGCCATCCATCCAACCTTCTCCGATCTCCAAGTTTTAGACAAGGACACCATCCGTTTCCTCATCAAACGCAGCAAAACTGATCAATTAAAAAACGGCCATTTCGTCCATATCTTCAATCTTCCGACACCCATCCAGCCATATCAATCTCTTTCCTTCTTCCTTGCGCATAGGGAGGTTCAGATCTCCTCTCAGCTCGACCCGCTTTTCATTGATGAGAACAACCTTCCTGTCACCAGGCACTGGTTCCACAAAAAGCTTAAACACATCCTCACCCACTCTGGTATCCAAGCTCACTTGTATTCATCTCACTCCTTCCGCATTGGAGCAGCCACCACTGCAGCCCGAAAAGGTCTGGCAGACCATCAAATTAAACTACTGGGTCGGTGGTCCTCAGACGCCTTTCAGTCTTACATTCGTTCTGACCTCAGCCTCATCAAACAAGCCCATCTAACTCTTACTTCTCTTTAAGATAGCTGCCCCACGATACTCAATCCAACCTATGCCTGCAAACCTCGCTTAATTTGAGGTTGCTGCCGCAGTGTTCTGCTTTGTTTGATACTGCACTGCAGTACTTCACTTACTTGATACTGCTGCTGCAATGCTTCGCTTTACTTGATACTGCTGCTGCAGTGCTTCACTTACTTGATACTGCCGCTGCAGTGCTCCGCCCAATTTGATACTGCTGCTGCAGTGCTTCGCTTTACTTGATACTGCTGCTGCAGTGCTTCGCCCAATTTGATACTGCCGCTGCAGTGCTTCGCTTGATACTGCCGCTGCAGTGCTCCGCCCAATTTGATACTGCTGCTGCAGTGCTTCACTTACTTGATACTGCCGCTGCAGTGCTCCGCCCAATTTGATACTGCTGCTGCAGTGCTTCGCTTTACTTGATACTGCTGCTGCAGTGCTTCGCCCAATTTGATACTGCCGCTGCAGTGCTTCGCTTGATACTGCCGCTGCAGTGCTCCGCCCAATTTGATACTGCTGCTGCAGTGCTTCACTTACTTGATACTGCCGCTGCAGTGCTCCGCCCAATTTGATACTGCTGCTGCAGTGCTTCGCTTTACTTGATACTGCTGCTGCAGTGCTTCGCCCAATTTGATACTGCCGCTGCAGTGCTTCGCTTGATAGTGCCGCTGCAGTGCTCCGCCCAATTTGATACTGCTGCTGTGCTTCGCTTGATACTGCCGCTGCAGTGCTTCGCTTGATACTGCCGCTGCAGTGCTCTGCCCAATTTGATACTGCTGCTGCAGTGCTTCGCTTGATACTGCCGCTGCAGTGCCATGCCAATTTGATGCTGCTGCAGTGCTTCGCTTTACTTGATACTGCCGCTGCAGTGCCATGCCAATTTGATACTGCTGCTGCAGTGCTTCACTTTACTTGATACTACCGCTGCAGTGCTCCGCCCAATTTGATACTGCTGCTGCAGTGCTTCACTTACTTGATACTGCTGCTGCAGTGCCCCACTCGATCCCATGCTGCCGCCGCAGCACCTCACCTGTTTATAAACTGCCAAAGCCGTGACCTGCCTACCTTAATACTGCTGCTGCAGTGCCGTCTCCCATTCCTTCTATTCTCCAATTTTGGGGGGTCTTCTGGACTATTGAAATAATTATGCTGATTCCTTAAGTAATCTTGAGCCGTTCAAATTCCCATAATTCTTGCTGTCTGATTCTGCATTTATGTTTTTGGGGGGCAATCGGAGCTCGGGTAGAATATCCTCTCCGAGCCCCTCTATAGCAGACAGCAAGCCAAATCTGTTTACCACTTTCACTAAGATTATATGGGCACACAAACTCGTGAAGTGAAGTTATTAAACGTAATTTTGGGAGGAGTACGCCCATCTAATCTTCCAGTTACTACCAAGGTATAAAACCAGCAGCTTACCTCTTCCCGTTGTTAGTTCTTGCAGCATCCCTCCTCCTCCCCTGCTCCTCCTTTTTGTACAATTTTGCCTGTTATAGGGGGGCAATCGGAGCTCGGCTAGAATATCATCTCCGAGCCCCTCTATAGCAGACAGCAAGCCAAATCTGTTTACCACTTTTACTAAGATTATATGGGCACACAAACTCATGAATTCATCCAGTAATGAAACAAGTGAAGTCTTTATGAGTGAGTCATTGAATCATTCACTCAAGAGATTCATTCAAAAACACTGATTCATCCAGTAATGAAACAAGTGAAGTCTTTATGAGTGAGTCATTGAATCATTCACTCAAGAGATTTGTTAAAAAACACTGAATCATCCAGTAATGGAACAAGTGAAGTCTTTATGAGTGAGTCATTGAATCATTCACTCAAGAGACTTGTTCAAAAATGCTGATTCATCCTGTAATGAAACAAGTGAAGTCTTTATGAGTGAGTCATTGAATCATTCACTCAAGAGACTTGTTAAAAAACACTGATTCATCCAGTAATGGAACAAGTGAAGTCTTTATGAGTGAGTCATTGAATCATTCACTCAAGAGACTTGTTAAAAAACACTGATTCATCCAGTAATGGAACAAGTGAAGTCTTTATGAGTGAGTCATTGAATCATTCACTCAAGAGACTTGTTCAAAAATGCTGATTCATCCAGTAATGGAACAAGTGAAGTCTTTATGAGTGAGTCATTGAATCATTCACTCAAGAGATTTGTTAAAAAACACTGATTCATCCAGTAATGGAACAAGTGAAGTCTTTATGAGTGAGTCATTGAATCATTCACTCAAGAGACTTGTTCAAAAATGCTGATTCATCCAGTAATGAAACAAGTGAAGTCTTTATGAGTGAGTCATTGAATCATTCACTCAAGAGATTTGTTAAAAAACACTGATTCATCCAGTAATGGAACAAGTGAAGTCTTTATGAGTGAGTCATTGAATCATTCACTCAAGAGACTTGTTCAAAAATGCTGATTCATCCAGTAATGAAACAAGTGAAGTCTTTATGAGTGAGTCATTGAATCATTCACTCAAGAGATTTGTTCAAAAACACTGATTCATCCAGTAATGAAACAAGTGAAGTCTTTATGAGTGAGTCATTGAATCATTCACTCAAGAGATTCGTTAAAAAACACTGATTCATCCAGTAATGGAACAAGTGAAGTCTTTATGAGTGAGTCATTGAATCATTCACTCAAGAGATTCGTTAAAAAACACTGATTCATCCAGTAATGAAACAAGTGAAGTCTTTATGAGTGATAAAAAATGATACAGTTGAGCAACAGAATGAGTAATGGCTGCAATATAATAGATTTTTTAATAAACTACATTTTTATATTTTCTGAAGAAAATGTGAGCGTTGTTTAAGCATTTCTTAGTGTGTTGCTATGCGGTTGCTATGGTGTTTAGGTGTGTGTTTCTATGCGGAGGTTTACTCTCTCTGGATATGTTTCGGTTTCCTTCACTGTAAATCTGTGTAAGAATCGGTTTTACTGCTAAGACAAAAGCTGAAGATCCAACCCCCTGCAATAGAACAATAAAACTCACTAATCTGGAGAGAAGATCTCACAGAAAGAGTGTAGGACATCGGCCTGCCCAAACCTTCTCCCCCTCTCCCTCACCGACTCCCTTCCCTCTGATTCAAGTCACAGAATGCATATATACCACAGATGATGTATCTTGTTAATCTATTGTTTTTCCCCTTTTATGTGTAGTATCTTTTTAAAGGTCTCAGTGTGATTGGTAAAATGGTCTCAGCTTCACTGCTGTCACTGGTAGGATGAGAAAGATTGAAACTTATGAGAATTCTGTTCTCCTTTTGAGTAGTCTCAGAAGATATCTGATCCTCTCCCCCGAAACCAGGTGTTTGTGTTGCAAAGATTTACAACCCTTTTGTTCTGGTCTGGGTATTTAAGGAAGGGTAGCAGAGCTGCCATTTGGGAACATTCTGTAGCCAGAGCCCCCATGCCGTGCTGTGTCAGTGTCTTAAACACACACACACACACACACACACACTGTGTGTACTTGTGCCAGATATAATGACTCTTTGAAACTATTTTCATATTACTTTGTAATTGTATTTTATATTTTTATGCTGAAAGTTGTGTACCATGGATTCGTGTTTAATTATTTTAGATTAGTTTAATTATTTTATTTTAGTCCTGTCTGGCCAAAATAAATATTAATCTTGATTTATCTTGTATTATTCTGAAATCATTATTCTAGTATGGATCAATGTGGAGTCCTTTATTTCCGCAAATCTTTTGCCAGGATAGATCAAACCGAGGACTCGATTGGAGCATGCGGGATAATCCGATTTCTGACTATTACTGTATTAGCAAGTTGCAGCTTTAGTGTTTATTACTAAAATTACACTTTTTGTTGAGTAAGCAGGTGCGACCACTTAAAGGTGAAATATTCACTCTGTAATCCGCTGACTAATATCAGAACTGGCCAGTTTGTGTTCGTGAACGCGCGAATCGCGACGCGTCTGTTTCTGTGCGATATCGGGTCCCTTGATGAACGAATATTTGAAAATGAGAGATACTAAGAAAAATCAACGATCCAAATTAAATCACAACGAATCATCAGCTGTTAACTTACAAACGTAACAAATTGAACGAAGTCACATAAAATTGGAGTCAGATCACTTTATTCATGGAGTCAGATTTAAAATTAGATGTTAATTAAGTGAATTTAACAGAAATGCTGAAAAGGCTTACACGTAGAATCCTTCAACCAAGCCGTTAGATTCCGTTTTTGGGCTAACGGATGGACCTTACATCTGTGAGGGTTTGTTCAAATCGCAGTGATGTTAACGACGCGCAATAGTAATCGTGATGCTTGACTTAGCAAAAATCATGCAAAATGAAATGGTCAATGCTCAATAAGTCACTTTAGATAAAAGCATCTGCCGAATGTTGTTTGCATTAACGTTACATTTACTTCTCAAAGCAGAAAGTCGTGACTGCCGTGGCACTTCCTGACGATTTGAGTGAGATTCTGAACCCCTGCGGCGCCAGAGTGCAATCTAGGACAGCGTTGCAAACACGGTACAGTCTCATCAGGGCCTTTTCCTTTTGTGCAGTTGCTTTTTTTCTTTCTTATGCTTTTTACACAGGCAGCGTTCTGGCAAAGGATCCTCCCGCGCTCAGATCTGGTGCGCAAAACCCCCATCCCTCCTTTCTCTTCAGACGCGCTCGCAACAGGGTTTCTGCTCCACCAGTGGCTGTGAAACTGTCCTCAGTCAAGGTTGATTACGTAATATCAAAGAGCTGACGCTAGGAACCAAGCAGCGTTTTTATTTTGACACAGAACGACCTAAATTCACCCCGCGCTGCAGAACACGGCTGCACTCCTCCTCGGGTTATGTGAGGTCAGACAGTCATCTATTAAGAGGTTTCAGGGGTGTAACGTGTTTTAAAGTTCCTGGGCCAAAATCCACCTCAGTGTTTATAGGACGATTTACAACATTTGAAAGGCTCCGGGGCTGATGTACGCTGGCAAAAAACACAGTGAAAGCGCATCTGTAAAGTCTTGTTGTGCCGTCTTCCTCCCTAACAAGAAAACACAGTTATAATCTTTCTTTAAAGTGGTTGCCAACAATCAGTCATGTACCGTTTTTACTCTTTTGACGAGTAGCGCTTTCACCAGCTTTAAGTTACGAATTACAGAATGCCTGGATTACAAGGATCCGAGAAGTCTGATGGCCTCTTCCCGGAAGATCTGGGATTTGCATTTAGATCATTCAGATTAAATTCTGATTAGCTAATTGCATACTAAAGAGATTGATTTAATGTAAAGACAGCTATAATTAAGGCCGGTTCACACCAAGAATGATAACTATGTACAGTCAAACCAAAAATTACTCAGACACAGATATAATGTTCACTAGTGTGTGTGGACACTATAGTTCATTTCTGTAAGTGAGGAGAGCAAAATAAAGTAAACTGTGACATATTACACCCAAAAACTCTTCATTCGTGACTACCAGTAAAACTGATACAAATTTGTGAGCAAAATGATTCCCACACTTTGAGCTGAGCATGTTTTGCTGAAGTGTTTTCTCTTTAATTGCTAATGTGACCTTTGACACCACAGACTGAACAAAATGAAGCATTGCTTGGTCATTGGTCGACCTAAATTGGTATTATCTAATAAATCTAACAGCTGATTAGTTGATTGTAATCATTACATCCCTTTCTATCAAAGTTATCTGACATTATCAAGATGAATTTGTTCAGTTTAACTCTGAGTTCTTGTCATTTTCTAAACTATAGCGAATAAACTGTGATAATGTGAGAAAATGTTGAAGGTGTCTGAATACATTTTGGTTTGACATTTTATATATATATATAACTACAGTGGGGAGAACAAGTATTTGATACACTGCCGATTTTGCAGGTTTGCCCACTTACAAAGCATGTAGAAGTCTGTAATTTTTATCATCGGCACTCTTCAACTGTGAGAGACGGAATCTAAAACAAAAATCCAGAAAATCACATTGTATGATTTTTAAGTAATTAATTTGCATTTTATTACATGACATAAGTATTTGATACATCAGAAAAGCAGAACTTAATATTTGGTTTGCAATTACAGAGATCATACGTTTCCTGTAGTTCTTGACCAGGTTTGCACACACTGCAGCAGGGATTTTGGCCCACTCCTCCATACAGACCTTCTCCAGATCCTTCAGGTTTCGGGGCTGTCGCTGGGCAATACGGACTTTCAGCTCCCTCCAAAGATTTTCTATTGGGTTCAGGTCTGGAGACTGGCTAGGCCACTCCAGGACCTTGAGATGCTTCTTACGGAGCCACTCCTTAGTTGCCCTGGCTGTGTGTTTCGGGTCGTTGTCATGCTGGAAGACCCAGCCACGACCCATCTTCAATGCTCTTACTGAGGGAAGGAGGTTGTTGGCCAAGATCTCGCGATACATGGCCCCATCCATCCTCCCCTCAATACGGTGCAGTCGTCCTGTCCCCTTTGCAGAAAAGCATCCCCAAAGAATGATGTTTCCACCTCCATGCTTCACGGTTGGGATGGTGTTCTTGGGGTTGTACTCATTCTTCTTCTTCCCCCAAACACGGCGAGTGGAGTTTAGACCAAAAAGCTCTATTTTTGTCTCATCAGACCACATGACCTTCTCCCATTCCTCCTCTGGATCATCCAGATGGTCATTGGCAAACTTCAGACGGGCCTGGACATGCGCTGGCTTGAGCAGGGGGACCTTGCGTGCGCTGCAGGATTTTAATCCATGACGGCGTAGTGTGTTACTAATGGTTTTCTTTGAGACTGTGGTCCCAGCTCTCTTCAGGTCATTGACCAGGTCCTGCCGTGTAGTTCTGGGCTGATCCCTCACCTTCCTCATGATCATTGATGCCCCACGAGGTGAGATCTTACAATCGATTAATCGCATCCAAAATAAAAGTTTGTGTTTACGTAATATATGTGTGTGTGTACTGTGTATAATTTGAATACACACTAATGCATGTATATATTTAAGAAATATTTGCATGTAAATACTGTATATATATTTATATCATTCATATTATATATAAACATAAATATTTTATATATAAATGTAAAAATAATTCTTAAATATATACATGCATGTGTGTGTATTTATACATAATGATTATACACAGTACACACACATATATTATGTAAACACAAACTTTTATTTTGGATGCGATTAATCGACGGGACGATATTGTTCTGTTTATTATAAGCACTGAAGTTTTGTTGCCTGCCCCTTTAAATGCTTGAGCTCTGAAAGCAGGATGGATTCTGATTGGCTGTCGATGTTTTTATCATTCATCAGCTGGAAATAATCTGTGCCGTTATCATTATAGTTGTGGTGTGGACTAAATTTAGAACGATTTTTAGAACTATATCTTTATAGTTATCGTCCTTGGCGTGAGTGAGCCTTTAACCTGTGCACTATTACTTGCTAAGCTACACTGTAAAAGAAATATTGTAAATATTACACTTATTAATATTGCACTTATTATCCAGCCCTGCTGTGTTTTGTACAGATTTCATTTTGTTTTAGCAAGTATTTAATTATTTTACCCAGAGAAAACAGACATTATACAACTCAATGCCTTTGCAGTTAATTAATAAACCATTGGTTTGTTATATCAGCCTTTTTTATGCTATAACCAATATGCAGATGGTTTTAAATTGATCAAAAATTGGCCGATAAATATCGACGTGTGATACATTAGGGCTGCACGATATTGGAAAAAACTTGCATTGCGATATTTTGTTTTTCTGCGATATATATTGTGATAGCCTATAAAATTTCACCAGATGAATAGCTCTATTTGAAAAGAATTAATCATTCTAGAATAATTAGTAGGGGAGTGAATCTGCATATAAAATAATACACAAATTGCAAGAATAGATAAATACAATAGAAGAAATATACAATTGAAATAAGCAGTGCTTTATGTTTTTCAGGTAAATCTAACAGTATTCAGGTGCAGAAATTGAATAATCAAATGTAAAATAACAGTCTTTACTGTGAAGAATATAAATGAAATATAACTAATATAATTAATTAACACAATTTATCTTTGTTAAAGCTACAAATCTCATTTTCTCTTTCTCTTTTGTTGTTTGATCACCATTGGCGACACAAACAGCTGCGGGTATATTAGGCTGCTGTCCCTTTAAGACGAATGCACGGAACTAATATAAATGACACACATCGGTTTCTTTCTCCGTTGTTTACAACACATAACCAACTGTGTTTACGAGGATACTCGCCGAGGCGGGCATTTCGACTTCATTTTGCGTGCACTTGTCCGTTTAAGCTCATAAGAAAGAGAAAGAGAACTGAATTCGGCGTTCACATGCTGCGTGGCTTTGTGTGTGCGCACGGAAAACAGCGCACAAGTACATGATGGGTTAGGGTTAGGGACTTAAAAACACATGCAAATGATGAACTTTCACTCTATGATGTTAAACTTTGCAATTAATCCGTGAATCACATGCGTTCTGAACCGGGGTGCAGCTGCCCGTACAGATCACGGATCAACTACGATCCCTATACTTGACATCGCACATCCTGCCATGTGACTATCGCGGATGCGCACATCGCCATATCGATGCTAAAACAATATATCGTGCAGCCCTACGATACATTGTTACATCTCTAACATTTACTAGTAATTTCTGAGTGAAAAGTGAATCCTACACCAATTTTTTTTTCAGCGCACAGCTAGTGCTCTAAATCTCCATGAAACATTTCTCATCAAATTCACATCTAAGATACTTAAATTACACACAATAGCATTATCTTACACTAAAGCGATCAAAAAATGTTTATCAATTTACAACAGTGAAAATTGTTTCTACACCATTTTTTTTTGCGTCAGGAAAGACAGACAGTAAAGTTATTAATTAATAATCAAAAACAACCGATATGGCTTAGTGCAATTACCAAATTGCAAAGGCTGCAATTTAATTAAATATATACTGTATATGCGCTGCATGTTTCAGAGTGAAGCTCAACACTGTGTTCATTTACACACGATCGGTTCATGATCCGCCGGTGTTTGCAGCGTCTCAGAGCGGCTCAATTCACAGGAAATGCTGCTGTTTGAGTCCCTTTAATGTGCATTTGTGAACTTAACATGTGCCAACAATCTTCCCATATTTGTGATGAGAACAATCAACAAAAGAGAAGCTTTAAGGATCCCTGCGGGTTTCCTTAAAAAAAAAAAAAGTTTGATGGTTTTAACGAAAATGAAGAAATTAAGACAGCCATAAACATAACTATTGTCATTTTACAGCTGTACTGTAAAAATGATTGTATTATTTATAATATAATATATATTTATTAATATTATAATATATTATAATATTATAAAATATTTACACTGATCAGGCATAACATTATGACCGGTGAAGTGAATGACACTGATTATCTCTTCATCACGGCACCTGTTAGTGGGTGGGATATATTAGGCAGCAAGTGAACATTTTGTCCTCAAAGTTGATGTGTTAGAAGCAGGAAAAATGGGCAAGTGTAAGGATTTGAGCGAGTTTGGGCTAGACGACTGGGTCAGAGCATCTCCAAAACTGCAGCTCTTGTGGGGTGTTCCCGGTCTGCAGTGGTCAGTATCTATCAAAAGTGCTCCAAGGAAGGAACAGTGATGAACCGGCGACAGGGTCATGGGTGGCCAAGGCTCATTGATGCACGTGGGGAGCGAAGGCTGGCCCGTGTGGTCCGATCAAACAGACGAGCTACTGGAGCTCAAATTGCTCAAGAAGTTAATGCTGGTTCTGATAGAAAGGTGTCAGAATACACAGTGCATCGCAGTTTGTTGCGTATGGGGCGGCATAGCCGCAGACCAGTCAGGGTGCCCATGCTGACCCCTCTCCACCGCCGAAAGCACCAACAGTGGCACGTGAGCATCAGAACTGGACCACGGAGCAATGGAAGAAGGTGGCCTGGTCTGATGAATCACGTTTTCTTTTACATCATGTGGATGGCCGGGTGTGTGTGCGTGGCTTACCTGGGGAACACATGGCAACAGGATGCACTATGGGAAGAAGGCAAGCCGGCAGAGGCAGTGTGATGCTTTGGGCAATGTTCTGCTGGGAAACCTTGGGTCCTGCCATCCATGTGGATGTTACTTTGACACGTACCACCTACCTAAGCATTGTTGCAGACCATGTACACCCTTTCATGGAAACGGTATTCCCTGGTGGCTGTGGCTCTTTCAGCAGGATAATGCGCCTGCCACAAAGCAAAAATGGTTCAGGAATGGTTTGAGGAGCACAACAACGAGTTTGAGGTGTTGACTTGGCCTCCAAATTCCCCAGTTCTCAATCCAATCGAGCATCTGTGGGATGTGCTGAACAAACAAGTCCGATCCATGGAGGCCCCACCTCGCAACTTACAGGACTTAAAGGATCTGCTGCTAACATCTTGGTGCCAGATACCACAGCACACCTTCAGGGGTCTAGTGGAGTCCATGCCTCGATGGGTCAGCTAAAGGGGGACCAACACAATATTAGGATATGGTCGTAATGTTATGCCTGATCGGTGTATAATATTATATTATTTTTCTTATAGTAATATTTCTTTTGTTTTTATTTAGTAATTAAACCTGGATTGTTTTTGTTTTTTATATCGCAAACATATTTTCGCAGTTAGATCAAACAAATTGCAATTCGATTTTTTGCAGTTAGAAGTTTAATCTCATATTCTAATACCTAATATTCTAATATTTCTTGAGCAAAGATAACAGCCTCAACGCATGTGTTCAATGTGTAGGAATATGAAAACTCGTGAAATAGCCCGAAATAATCCTTTTTCCTAATAATATTATGCTTTTCATCTCATGCTCAAGTAGGTCAAAGGTGACCCCATTGTAAATGTGAATTACTGCACAGTAAAAGTCTTGTTGTGGAAAATATCTCGACAGTTCTTGGAAAAGCCCCAAATGAAATATGTGCAAGCGGCTTAGTTCCATGCCATTTTGGTTTCCATGCATAAATTTGGCATATATGCCCTCGCAGACTCTCTAGGACACACTTTGTTGTGAAAAATATTTATTGTTTTGTACTGCGTGTCATCCATTGAAATATATGGGGCCTTAATTTCCCAATGCTTTCACAAGACCAGACCCAGTATGGCCGGATCCCAAGATCACGGCGGGACCCTTAATTGCATCTTTCGTTTTGACTGATTTCCCAGAGCTTCCTAGCATTTTACGACTTTGCTCCCTCTTTCTAGGAATGGAGCGCATGTTTTGCCAGCGCTGCGCCACATATGCTCTTTTCTCCTCTGTGCTGATAGTATTTCATTGCTTTGTGGATGCATCAGAGGAATGCATCTTGGTAGTTTTTTGCATATTTCATATTCAGAAACGGACAAAATGTTTAATTTCAGCTTTGATAGCTCTTGTGTAATTTGATTTAGCTTTATGAAATGCTCTTCAAGACTGATACTTCTGGGAACTGCATGCAGTTGTCATTGGAGATGGGAGTGTATTTTAAGCCATAGCAATGTGTGTCCAGTAGAGCTGCACGATTCAGGATAAATTGGGAATCACAATTTTTTTTGTTTAAAATACGAATAAAATCACGATTCTCCCACGATTCTGAAAAGACAGCTAAACAAATATCCAGTTCTGACAAAATGTTAATTGCTGCAGTCTATTTAAAAAAATTTTTTTGAGTGAATGATTCAATGACTCACTCATAAATACTTCACTTGTTTCATTACTGGATGAATCAGCATTTTTGAACGAATTTCTTGAGTGAATGATTCAATGACTCACTCATAAAGACTTCACTTGTTTCATTACTGGATGAATCAGCATTTTTGAGCGAATTTCTTGAGTGAATGATTCAATGACTCACTCATAAAGACTTCACTTGTTTCATTACTGGATGAATCAGCGTTTTTGAACAAATCTCTTGAGTGAATGATTCAATGACTCACTCATAAAGACTTCACTTGTTTCATTACTGGATGAATCAGCGTTTTTGAACAAATCTCTTGAGTGAATGATTCAATGACTCACTCATAAATACTTCACTTGTTTCATTACAGGATGAATCAGTGTTTTTGAACGAATCTCTTGAGTGAATGATTCAATGACTCACTCATAAAGACTTCACTTGTTTCATTACTGGATGAATCAGTGTTTTTGAACGAATCTCTTGAATGAATGATTCAATGACTCACACATGTCTCTTTTCTCCACCTACTGGTGTAATGATGTAATGATACAATCTTTATTCGAAACGTCAAGTTTCTTTCAAAAGCTGATTTACTCTATTTTGATCATTAGCATCGACATCAGTGTTTATATCTGAACTATAAACTTTTATTCCAGTACTTCTGTGATAATATGAAGTACTGTAGCACAGAAATAATGACACTGTGTAATTGAAAAAAACTGGTTGTGAAGCTGTTTTTAATATCTATACATGGCAACGGCTCTCTCTGGCTCAAACACAGAACTGAATGTTCGCTGTGATTGGACTTCTCAAAGCTTTAATAGACATAGCGAATCATTGTTATTTAGGAATAAGATTGCAATCTTTTAAAGATTAATCATGCAGCTCTAGTGTCCAGTGATTAATTTCTCTGTGCAATTTTTAAATTGTTGGTCTATGTACACATTTGCCACATGCAGATTTAAAAATAAGCATGCACGTTTTAAATCAATCGACCAATCGCATTTATGAATGTGTTAGCAACATGTTTGGAATACATGCACTTGTACATTTGGATGCACTTTGTCTAGCTGTTTTAACTCAAGAATGCATCCCTTGTGAACGCTCCCATATGCCTGAAACATACAAGTGTGAAAACACAGACATGAAAAGATTGGTTAATGCACGTACATTCTTCACAAACCATTATGAATGAAGTGCTGATGCATTTTAGCACAGAATAACATGCAAAAGCAAGCATGAGAGTGTTTCATGTACTCATGTAGAGTTGCACGTGTGGCTTAGCAAAGTAAAGCTGGTGTAGAAAATGAGCGGTTCACCCAAACATTACACACATTTTATTAGAGAGGCGCAATCAACCGACAGAAAGCATTTCAACACGTTAGGATTAATATCTAGACTGACGTACATCAGAGGTCTTAAATATTACCATGTGTGCCGTCTTGCTGCTTTGTTTGTGTTGCCCTACAAACAATTGTTGTAGAAAAAATTCTGCTGGTGTGCATTTTTGATTTATTGACGCTGGTGTCATTAATTTGGACCTCACCAGACGCTTCAGATGAAATCTTGTTAAAAGCCCTATCAACTTTTTTCCCCCTTTTATTTTGAAAACCATGTTCCAGAGACAGCTCGGCTGTGAAGTGAGGACACGTTGTTGATAAATTGCAGCTCTGGGTGGCGTTTCAAATTTGCACATGTCAAAGCGTCTACATTACCCATTTTCACAATGTGTTTTTATGATGTTCTCCCGGTGTTTTGAAGACTGATTGACGATTGCCTCCGGGATAGAAGCTTTTTTTTTTAAGGTTTAGGCACAACTCTGTGGTATTAGGGAGCTCAACATTTCTATTACTGTGCGACTCTTAAGCCTCTTAAATTGACATAATTTTTTCATCATGCGGATTAACCCTAGATTCTGTAGATGTTGGCAATGAAACTTACAAGTACAAGAACTCATCTTCTCCAGAGTCTGTGAAACCGCAGGCAGTCCCTGGCTAAGAAATAAAGCTTTTATCTAAAATGTCAAAGTAGACAGATACCGTTCATAAGTTATTCCTGCAGTAAATATGAGCTGAAATAATGATAGTAATAAGTAACATGCAGGCCCATAATTACTCAGTTCAGTGCAAATTCTTGCACTCTTTTTTAAAGCAGGGTGGGATGTAAGACTAGACAAACTTTTATGATCAACACATTTTTTGGACCGTAAGGTTTGTAAATCTGTTATTCGTATGTGTCTCAACACATTTTTAATTGCTCCAAGCTCTAAGCTCACGAGAATAAACCACGTTTGAGCTTCAGCAAGAGCCAATGAGGTTCATTCTCGTGTTACGCAGCACGTTTGAGCTTCAGCAAGAACCAATGAGGTTCATTCTTGTGTTACGCAGCACGTTTGAGCTTCAACAAGAACCAATGAGGTTCATTCTCGTGTTACGCAGCACGTTTGAGCTTCAACAAGAACCAATGAGGTTCATTCTAGTGTTACGCAGCATGTTTGAGCTACAGCCAGAGCCAATGAGGTTCATTCTTGTGTTACGCAGCACGTTTGAGCTTCAACAAGAACCAATGAGGTTCATTCTCGTGTTACGCAGCACGTTTGAGCTTCAGCCAGAGCCAATGAGGTTCATTCTCGTGTTACGCAGAACGTTTGAGCTTCAAGAACCAATGAAGTTCATTATCGTGTTACGCAGCACATTTGAGCTTCAGTAAGAACCAATGAGGTTCATTCTCGTGTTACGCAGCACGTTTGAGCTTCAACAAGAACCAATGAGGTTCATTCTAGTGTTACTCAGCACGTTTGAGCTTCAGCGAGAACCAGTGAGGTTCATTCTTGTGTTACGCAGCACGTTTGAGCTTCAGCAAGAACCAATGAGGTTCATTCTCGTGTTACGCAGCACGTTTGAGCTTCAGCGAGAACCAGTGAGGTTCATTCTCGTGTTACGCAGCACGTTTGAGCTTCAACAAGAACCAATGAGGTTCATTCTTGTGTTACGCAGCACGTTTGAGCTTCAGTGAGAACCAGTGAGGTTCATTCTCGTGTTATGCAGCACGTTAGAGCTTCAAGAACCAATGAAGTTCATTCTTGTGTTACGCAGCACGTTTGAGCTTCAGTGAGAACCAGTGAGGTTCATTCTCGTGTTATGCATCACGTTTGAGCTTCAGCAAGAACCAGTGAGGTTCATTCTCGTGTTACGCAGCATGTTTGAGCTTCAGCGAGAACCAATGAGGTTCATTCTCGTGTTACGCATCACGTTTGAGCTTCAGCGAGAACCAGTGAGGTTCATTCTCGTGTTACGCAGCATGTTTGAGCTTCAGCGAGAACCAATGAGGTTCATTCTCGTGTTACGCATCACGTTTGAGCTTCAGCGAGAACCAATGAGGTTCATTCTCGTGTTACGCAGCATGTTTGAGCTTCAGCGAGAACCAATGAGGTTCATTCTCGTGTTACGCATCACGTTTGAGCTTCAGCGAGAACCAGTGAGGTTCATTCTCGTGTTACGCAGCACGTTTGAGCTTCAGCGAGAACCAATGAGGTTCATTCTCGTGTTAGCACGTTTGAGCTTCAGCGAGAACCAATGAGGCTCATTCTCGTGTTACTCAGCACGTTTGAGCTTCAGCGAGAACCAATGAGGTTCATTCTTGTGTTACGCATCACGTTTGAGCTTCAGCAAGAACCAATGAGGTTCATTCTCGTGTTACGCAGCATGGTTGAGCTTCAGCGAGAACCAATGAGGTTCATTCTCGTGTTACGCAGCACGTTTGAGCTTCAGCGAGAACCAATGAGGTTCATTCTCGTGTTACGCAGCACGTTTGAGCTTCAGCGAGAACCAATGAGGTTCATTCTCGTGTTAGCACGTTTGAGCTTCAGCAAGAACCAGTGAGGCTCATTCTCGTGTTACTCAGCATGTTTGAGCTTCAAGAACCAATGAGGTTCATTCTCGTGTTATGCAGCACGTTTGAGCTTCAGCAAGGGCCAATGAGGTTCATTCTTGTGTTACTCTGCACGTTTGAGCTTCAAGAACCAATGAGATTCATTCTCGTGTGTTACTCAGCACATTAGAACTTCAGCGATGTAAGAATCGGTTTTACTGCTAAGACAAAAGCTGAAGATCCAACCCCCTGCAATAGAACAATAAAACTCACTAATCTGGAGAGAAGATCTCACAGAAAGAGTGTAGGACATCGGCCTGCCCAAACCTTCTCCCCCTCTCCCTCACCGACTCCCTTCCCTCTGATTCAAGTCACAGAATGCAAATATACCACAGATGATGTATCTTGTTAATCTATTGTTTTTCCCCTTTCATGTATGGTATCTTTTTAAAGGTCTCAGTGTGATTGGTAAAATGGTCTCAACTTCACTGCTGTCACTGGTAGGATGAGAAAGATTGAAACTTATGAGAATTCTGTTCTCCTTTTGAGTAGTCTCAGAAGATATCTGATCCTCTCCCCCGAAACCAGGTGTTTGTGTTTCAGATATTTACAACCCTTTGTTCTGGTCTGGGTATTTAAGGAAGGGTAGCAGAGCTGCCATTTGGGAACATTCTGTAGCCAGAGCCCCCATGCCGTGCTGTGTCAGTGTCCGAGAGGCACTCACACACACTGTATGTACAGTGCCAGATATAATGACTCTTTGAAACTATTTTCATGTTAATTTGTAATTGTATTTTTATATTTTTATGCTGAAAGTTGTGTACCATGGATTCGTGTTTCATTATTTTTATGTAAGTTCTGTCTGGCCAAAATAAATGTTAATCTTGATTTATCTTGTATTATTCTGAAATCATTATTCTAGTATGGATCAATGTGGAGTCCTTTATTTCCGCAAATCTTTGGCCAGAATAGATCAAACCGAGGACTCAATGATTGGAGCATGGAGCGCAGCATGCGGGGTAATCCGATTTCTGACTATTACTGTATTAGCAAGTTGCAGCTCTCGTGTCTATTAATCAAATTACACTTTTTGTTGAGTAAGCAGGTGCGACCACATCAAGGTAAAATATTCACTCTGTAATCCGCTGACTAATATCAGAACTGGCCAGTTTGTGTCCGTGAACGCGCGAATCGCGACGCGTCTGTTTCTGTGCGATATCGGGTCCCTTGATGAACGAATATTTGAAAATAAGAGATACTAAGAAAAATCAACGATCCAAATTAAATCACAACGAATCATCAGCTGTTAAATTACGAACGTAACAAATTGAACGAAGTCACATAAAATTGGAGTCAGATCACTTTATTCATGGAGTCAGATTTAAAATTAGATGTTAATAAATTAAGTGAATTTAACAGAAATGCTGAAAAGGCTTACACGCAGAATCCTTCAACCAAGCCGTTAGATTCCGTTTTTGGGCTAACGGATGGACCTTACAGCGAGAACCAATGAGGTTCATTCTTGTGTTGCGCATCACGTTTGAGCTTCAGCAAGAGCCAATGAGGTTCATTCTCGTGTTACTCAGCACGTTTGAGCTTCAGCGAGAACCAATGAGGTTCATTCTTGTGTTGCGCATCACGTTTGAGCTTCAGCAAGAGCCAATGAGGTTCATTCTTGTGTTACTCAGCACGTTTGAGCTTCAGCAAGAACCAATGAGGCTCATTCTTGTGTTACTCAGCACGTTTGAGCTTCAAGAACCAATGAGGTTCCTTCTCGTGTTACTCAGCACGTTTGAGCTTCTTAAGAACCAATGAGGTTCATTCTCGTATTACTCAGCACGTTAGAGCTTCTGCAAGAACCAATGAGGTTCATTCTCGTGTTACTCAGCACGTTTGAGCTTCAAGAACCAGTGAGGTTCATTCTCGTGTTACGCAGCATGTTTGAGCTTCAGCAAGAACCAATGAGGTTCGTTCTCGTGTTACGCAGCACGTTTGAGCTTCAAGAACCAATGAGGTTCATTCTCGTGTTACGCAGCACGTTTGAGCTTCAGCGAGAACCAATGAGGTTCATTCTGGTGTTTCTCAGCACGTTTGAGCTTCAAGAACCAATGAGGTTCATTCTCGTGTTACTCAGCACGTTTGAGCTTCAAGAACCAATGAGGTTCATTCTAGTGTTACGCATCACGTTTGAGCTTCTACAAGAGCCAATGAGGTTCATTCTAGTGTTACGCATCACATTTGAGCTTCAGCAAGAACCAATGAGGTTCATTCTCGTGTTACGCAGCACGTTTGAGCTTCTTAAGAACCAATGAGGTTCATTCTCGTGTTACTCAGCATGTTTGAGTTTCAGCAAGAACCAATGAGGTTCATTCTCGTGTTACTCAGCACGTTAGAGCTTCTGCAAGAGCCAATGAGGTTCATTCTCGTGTTACTCAGCATGTTTGAGCTTCTTAAGAACCAATGAGGTTCATTCTCGTGTTACTCAGCATGTTTGAGCTTCAGCAAGAGCCAATGAGGTTCATTCTCGTGTTATGCAGCACGTTTGAGCTTCTTAAGAACCAATGAGGTTCATTCTCGTGTTATGCAGCACGTTTGAGCTTCTTAAGAACCAATGAGGTTCATTCTCGTGTTACTCAGCACGTTTGAGCTTCTTAAGAACCAATGAGGTTCATTCTTGTGTTGCGCAGCATGTTTGAGCTTCAGCGAGAACCAATGATGTTCATTCTCGTGTTACGCAGCACGTTTGAGCTTCTTAAGAACCAATGAGGTTCATTCTCGTGTTACTCAGCATGTTTGAGCTTCTTAAGAACCAATGAGGTTCATTCTTGTGTTACTCAGCACGTTTGAGCTTCTTAAGAACCAATGAGGTTCATTCTTGTGTTGCGCAGCATGTTTGAGCTTCAGCGAGAACCAATGATGTTCATTCTCGTGTTACGCAGCACGTTTGAGCTTCAGCAAGAACCAATGAGGTTCATTCTTGTGTTACTCAGCACGTTTGAGCTTCTTAAGAACCAATGAGGTTCATTCTCGTGTTACTCAGCATGTTTGAGCTTCAGCAAGAACCAATGAGGTTCATTCTCATGTTACTCAGCACGTTTGAGCTTCTTAAGAACCAATGAGGTTCATTCTTGTGTTGCGCAGCATGTTTGAGCTTCAGCGAGAGCCAATGAGGTTTATTTTCGTGTTACTCAGCACATTCTTTCAAAGAGACTTCTTTCAAAAACATTAAAAAATCTTTATCATTCGAACATTTTGACAGGAAATGTAAGTGAGTGATATTAGTTTGACAATGTGAGGTGAGTGGGTGATCTATTCCTTTAAATGTAGATTTTCCTTTAGCACAAACGTTAGCATATGGTGCAAGGTCATGGCTTTGACTTCTAGGAAATGCACATTCTGATAAAACATGTAAGTTATAGATGCACTTTGGATAAAAGATTCTGGAAAATGCAAATGTTAAAGATTGCCACACAGAGTAATTGCAGCAGCTTTTCAGGAATTGCATGAACTGCTCTCCATCACTTTGGGAATATTTAGGTCTTAAAGCAACGCTGGAATTTTTCAAGTCTAAGTCCCTCATGTATAATAAAGCTCCAGTCCATTACAGGATATCATTGGCTGACTTTGTTATCAACACCATCAAGTGGATGTAATTAGGGTTGTAAAACCCTCCAGGTTTCAGGCTAAAGCATGGGATCTGGAAATCCAGGTTTTATGATGTGGTGCTGTTTGAGGACATCTGGAACACATCCAGTGCGCTATATTAATGCTCCGGCGGAGATGTATATCAGCTTACATATGTTGTGTAAATAGGGCTCTGTAACCACTATAAGCTCTAATAAATCAAAAGGATTGATCATGAGTTCAGTCTTTCTTTAGCTCTGGTAAGTCGCTAACATACATGCTAGGACGAAACCTCATGCGGCGTGAACTTTGCCCAGAGAGTGTATTATTTCCACATGTGTGGAAAATCATTTGTTAAAGGACAGGATTGTTTAACGTGACAAAATACTTCACGCGACGCTGAACATTTGTAGCTCTCAAACACGTCTGGAGTGCATTGTGTGGGGTTTATACTTACTTTTTTCTTGTTTTTCTTTTTTGTTTTTTACATTTCTTCATTTCAGTACATTCAAAAGGGTAATGTGTTATAAAGAGTAACAGTGTTATTTTAGTTTTTATTATAGTTTTATTAATATTTTGAATTTTATAATTTCCAGTTTTCATGTTAATTTTAGTTTAAGTTTTAGTAATTTTGTTGTGCTTTTGTCATTTTATTAGTTTTTTTTTAATATTGTTCTTTAGGTTTATTATTGTAGTTATTTATTTATTTATTTTTCTTTATTTCTTTATTTATTATTATTATTTATTATTTTTCTATTAATAATTTTAGTACTTAAAATTTGCCATGGCAATAAATTGAAATAAGTTTAAGTAATTTTGTTATGTGCTTTTGTCATTTAGTTAGTATTAGTTTTTTTTTTTAAATATTATTTAGGTTTAATTTTTTTTTTTTTTTCAGTTTTAGTTTATTCTTTATTTTATTTATTATTTATTCTTTTTGTATTATTATTATTATTATTATTATTAATTTTTATTTTTTTTATTTATCAATCATTTTTGTGCTTCAACATATTTCAGTTTATTGCCAAGGCAAAATTTCTAATTTTCGTTAAGTTTTAATATTCATATTTTTATTAATTTTTTGAATTACCTTTTATTTGTGTTTACAGTTTTCATGTTAATTTTAGTAATTTGGCCTAGTATTGCTATTTAGATTTAGTTTTACTGTAGTATTTTATTTATTTATTATTATTATTATTATTAGTTTTTATTTATTAATACTTTTAGTACTTTAACTCAAAGTTATTTCAGTTTATTGCCATTTTTTCAAATGTTTAGTAATTTTGTTATGTGCTTATGTAATTTTAGTAGTCTTTTTAAATATTGCTATTTAGGTTTAATTTATATACATAAATATTATTAATAATTTTATTATTAATTTAGTTTTAGTTATTTATTATTTTTCATTATTTTTGTTTTTTTAAATAATTTTACTGCTTCAACGTTATTGCCAAGGCAACATTTCTAAGTTTCATTTAGTTTAAGTTTTTCAACTAATATTCATGTTTTATTTTATTTCAGCTTTTTTTTCAATTAACAAAAAAATTAACAAAATTTTTTAATAGTTTTAGTTTTAGTTAACGATAATAACCCTGGTTACTAAACAAGGTCATTTGTTAAAGATGAGTTTCCAAGCACATCAGTATTCATATGTTTTTACATTTTCCAGTGAGAAATTCTTGAGCCGTTCTTCATTTAAAACTCTGATATCTCCATCATCTGTTGGCTGTTGCTTTATAATAAGAGATCTTGCCGTTTTAGGAAACTATCGATCTGTTGTTTTCCTAAGTCAAGCATGAGCTGCTCAATCATGACGTCAATTTGTTTGGAAAATGGGTTCGGATGGCCTAATGCACCATTCGTTTGGGAATTTCCTATGGGTTTTTACAATAGTGGTTTGTGTTTTATGAGTAAAATTTGGTCTGTGGTCAACATTACTGGAAGACACTTTCATGTCTACAGTATAAATCACATACAGTCTGACCTCAAGCGTGGATTTTACAGCTACTGTGTTTTAAAACTTAAGTTGCTATATGTGGACTACACCAAATTTGTCAAGCATATAAACTCAAAAAAACAACAACTTCACGTCTGTTGTACGACTTTGTGTGATTTATGTTGTAGAACAAAATGCCTCTAAAAGTAATATTAATCACAAACCTTATTTTACTCATCGAAAACCACCATTCTAAAAACTCATAGAAACTTCTGAGAAAGCTCAATGATGTCCCAGAACCGTCTCACATGATTGTGGGTTTATGCTTTATTTCTGATGCTCCACTTTAGACATTATATAGACTGATCAGGCATAACATTATGACAGGTGAATAACACTGATTATCTCTTCATCACGGCTCCTGTTAGTGGGTGGGATATATTAGGCAGCAAGTGAACATTTTGTCCTCAAAGTTGATGTGTTAGAAGCAGGAAAAATGGCCTGGTCTGATGAATCTTGTTTTCTTTTACATCACGTGAATGGCCGTGTGCGTGGCTTACCTGGGGAACACATGGCACCAGGATGCACTATGGGAAGAAGGCAAGCCGGCAGAGGCAGTGTGATGCTTTGGGCAATGTTCTGCTGGGAAACCTTGGGTCCTGCCATCCATGTGGATGTTACTTTGACACGTACCACCTACCTAAGCATTGTTGCAGACCATGTACACCCTTTCATGGAAACAGTATTCCCTGGTGGCTGTGGCTCTTTCAGCAGGATAATGCGCCTGCCACAAAGCAAAAATGGTTCAGGAATGGTTTGAGGAGCACAACAACGAGTTTGAGGTGTTGACTTGGCCTCCAAAATCCCCAGATCTCAATCCAATCGAGCATCTGTGGGATGTGCTGAGCAAACAAGTCCGATCCATGGAGGCCCCACCTCGCAACTTACAGGACTTAAAGGATCTGCTGCTAACATCTTGGTGCCAGATACCACAGCACACCTTCAGGGGTCTAGTGGAGTCCATGCCTCGATGGGTCAGGGCTGTTTTGGCAGCAAAAGGGGGACCAATACAATATTAGGTCATAATGTTATGCCTGATGGGTGTATATACTATAAGTAACTTTGTCAATTTATTCTACTAACCCTAATCCTAAACTTGCAGTCTAATGAGAGTTAGTTGACATGTAATTGCAAACAAAGCATTTATTTTTTTTGCATAAATCATTACTATCGATCACCCTTTACATCTGTCTGTTGGTTTCACAAATATTTATCCAATGAAAAGTATTAAAAAGTGCTTTTGACTAAAGTTGGTAACTATTGTCTTCTCAAACTGTATACACAGAACAAAATTATAAACGCAACACTTGTTTTTGCCCCTATTTTTCATGAGCTGAACTCAAAGATCTAAGACTTTTTCTATGTACACAAAAGGCCTGTTTCTCTCAAATATTGTTCACAAATCTGTCTAAATCTGTGTTAGTGAGCACTTCTCCTTTGCCGAGATAATCCATCCACCTCACAGGTGTGGCATATCAAGATGCTGATTATACAGCATGATTATTGCACAGGTGTGCCTTAGGCTGGCCACAATAAAAGGCCACTCTAAAATGTGCAGTTTTACTGTATTGGGGGGTCCGGGGGGGTCCGAAAACCAGTCAGTATCTGGTGTGACCACCATTTGCCTCACGCAGTGCAACACATCTCCTTCGCATAGAGTTGATCAGGTTGTTGATTGTGGCCTGTGGGATGTTGGTCCACTCCTCTTCAATGGCTGTGCGAAGTTGCTGGATATCGGCAGGAACTGGAACACGCTGTCATATACGCCGATCCAGAGCATCCCAAACATGCTCAATGGGTGACATGTCCGGTGAGTATGCTTGCCATGCAAGAACTGGGATGTTTTCAGCTTCCAGGAATTGTGTACAGATCCTTGCAACATGGGGCCGTGCATTATCATGCTGCAACATGAGGTGATGGTCGTGGATGAATGGCACAACAATGGGCCTCAGGATCTCGTCACGGTATCTCTGTGCATTCAAAATGCCATCAATAAAATGCACCTGTATTCGTTGTCCATAACATATGCCTGCCCATACCATAACCCCACCGCCACCATGGGCCACTCGATCCACAACGTTAACATCAGCAAACCTCTCACTCACACGACGCCATACACGCTGTCTGCCATCTGCCCTGTACAGTGAAAACCGGGATTCATCCGTGAAGAGAACACCTCTCCAAAGTGCCAGACGCCATCGAATGTGAGCATTTGCCCACTCAAGTCGGTTACGACGACGAACTGCAGTCAGGTCGAGACCCCGATAAGGACGACGGGCATGCAGATGAGCGTCCCTGAGACGGTTTCTGACAGTTTGTGCAGAAATTCTTTGGTTATGCAAACCGATTGTTGCAGCAGCTGTCCGGGTGGCTGGTCTCAGAAGATCTTGGAGGTGAAGATGCTGGATGTGGAGGTCCTGGGTTGGTGTGGTTACACGTGGTCTGCGGTTGTGAGGCCGGTTGGATGTACTGCCAAATTCTCTGAAACACCTTTGGAGACGGCTTATGGTAGAGAAATGAACATTCAATTCACGGGCAACAGCTCTGGTGGACATTCCTGCAGTCAGCATGCCAATTGCACGCTCCCTCAAAACTTGCGACATCTGTGGCATTGTGCTGTGTGATAAAACTGCACATTTTAGAGTGGCCTTTTATTGTGGCCAGCCTAAGGCACACCTGTGCAATAATCATGCTGTCTAATCAGCATCTTGATATGCCACACCTGTGAGGTGGATGGATTATCTCGGCAAAGGAGAAGTGCTCACTAACACAGATTTAGACAGATTTGTGAGCAATATATGAGAGAAATAGGCCTTTTGTGTACATAGAAAAAGTCTTAAATCTTTGAGTTCAGCTCATGAAAAATGGGGGCAAAAACAAAAGTGTTGCGTTTATCATTTTGTTCAGTGTATAAAGGCTAATTTTTTATGTATTTGAGGAGAAGATTGTCTTAGTCTAGCATTTGTCGTTGAATTACAGTCGATACTGTCTGAAATAAGCATTTCATCTTTAATAACATGAGCCAAGTGACAGAAAAACCTGAGCGCTCCCACAGCTACAGTAAATATGCTACTAGTTAAAGCGCTGCAATGGTTCTGGATTGACAGCCATAATCAAATGCGGGATTGAATCTGAAAATGCAGTGATTGACCATGGCTGGAAAAATTACAAATGAAATGTTACTTCAAGTGATAAGATGCAACATTTTCACCATAAAACAGGTTAAAAAAATCCCACAGATGCACATTGGAGGAACTCGAACCACATTTAGATACCAGATCACAGTTGCATAATTCATAATTCATACAATGCATATGGTTTCAAAGCAGCTTTACAGCAAAAAAAGCCCTTAAAACTATTAGTGTTAATACACTTGGCCTAAGGGGTTCGACTAGACGAGACTGTTTTTACTCATTGAACACTCATTTAATATAAAATATGTGCAAAAGAAAGATTCTGTCACTCTGCTTTCCTTTTCAAAGAAAGAAAACATTTCAGCATAGCTGAAGGCGTGATGCGTCATGAATCTTCAGTCCCGTGAAAACCAGACCGCAATAAAAGTTAATAGTTGTAAGGGGGAAAAAAAGAAAAGAATTGCCTGCCGTTTCTCTAAATGATGGCGTTATTTCACAGAACGAGTGCGATAATGTAAGACGAACTGTACGGCAGTCAGACCTTGACAGCAAAGGTCCTCAATCTGCCTCGGTAGAAGAACCGTTACAGTAATTTCTCCCATGAGGCCTGCTTTTTATTGCCACCGTGTTAAACAACAGGAAGGCATTCGAGGAACTGGAAGATGTGTGTTATTGTTCGCTTCACTCAGTGGGTGTGTTGTGCTCAAATACACGTTCTCAGAGCGTTCTCTCAAAGTTCTTGTACGTGGACATTATATTTGAGTGAATTTCTCTACACATGTCACAGTTTAGAGTTTAGAGAAACTTTGTTTATCACCAGTGATAGAAATTTTTCTTTGGTTAAAAGGCTCTCACACCATACAAATCAACAATACGTACAGCAATACAACAATCAACTACATTATTAAACCAGACATCTTAAAAAATTTTAATTTAAATGTCGTTTGACACCCGTAAGACCTTTGTTCATCTTCAGACACAAATTAAGATATTTTTGTTGGCTCAGAAAGGCCTCCATTGGCAGCAATGACATTTCCTCTCTCAAGACCCATAAAAGGTACTAAAGACGTCGTTAAAAAGTCCATCTCACTACAGTGCTTCTACAATAATTTTATGAAGCGACGAGAATAGTTTTTGTGCGCCAAAAAAAATCAAAATAACGACTTTATTCAACTTTATTCTTGTCTTCCGTGTGAGCCTCTGACGTGAACTCACGAAGCACACGACGCATGCGCGAGAATATGACGTAGAGCCGGCGTTCGGGCATCCAGGAAATGCACACTTTAGCACCATTTTGAGCACTACGCCAAGACCTAAAGCACAATCAATGTAGAATTCAACAGCTTAGATACGGCGCGTCTTCCTCTGCTTGTAAACAAAGTTCCTCACTTCCGCCGCCTCTCCGTCATATTCTCGCGCATGCGTCGTGTGCTTCGTGAGTTCACGTCAGAGGTCCACACGGAAGACAAGAATAAAGTTGAAAAAAGTCGTTATTTGATTTTTTTGGCGCACAAAAACTATTCTCGTCGCTTCATAAAATTACTGTAGAACCACTGTAGTGAGATGGACTTTTTAACGACGTGTTCTGAAGATGAACAAAGGTCTTACGGGTGTCGAACGACATGAGGGTAAGTAATTAATGACAGAATTTTCATTTTTGGGTGAACTAACCCGTTAACCTTGTTTAAAATAGTTACTGCATTGGGCACAAAATAATTCCTATAAGCCTTCTTCCTAGCCAACGGAGTTCTAAACCGGCAACCTGATGGAAGTAGCTGAAAAGCCTCATAAAGTGGATGAGTAGAACCTGTAATAATAGAAGCTGTTTTCCTCTTTGCTGCCATGTTATAAAGGTCTGAGAGGTGAAGCTGCGAGACCCCAGTAATCTTAGATGCCTGCTTAATGTTTTCAGCTGAAAGTAGGCTATACCAAGAAACATTATTAAATGTCATGTAGGGCTGCAACTAACGATTATTTTGATAATCGATTAGTTGGCCGATTATTTTTTTGATTAATCGGATAAAAAGCCTTTTTTTTATTGACAAAACACACTATTCCCCATCCTGTCCAATGCTGTCCTTCAAACAAACATGTCAGCTGTGCTATGAAAACATACATAGTGAATATATCTACCATTACATAAATTAACCATGGTTTTACATTGAATAAAACAAACAAAAATAATAATAATAATAAATAAATAACAGGGTTATTGTAGTTATTCAATGGTAACCACAAATTAACCATAGTTTTGCTTCAAATCCATAGTTGGATTTATATAGTATTTGTGGGGTTATACAAATGGTAATCAATACGGCAAAAACATGGTTTTATTATAATAAAACCATGGTTAATTTTCGTAAGGGTATGTTTGTGCTATACACTCACCTAAAGGATTATTAGGAACACCTGTTCAATTTCTCATTAATGCAATTATCTAATCAACCAATCACATGGCAGTTGCTTCAATGCATTTAGGGGTGTGGTCCTGGTCAAGACAATCTCCTGAACTCCAAACTGAATGTCAGAATGGGAAAGAAAGGTGATTTAAGCAATTTTGAGCGTGGCATGGTTGTTGGTGCCAGACGGGCCGGTCTGAGTATTTCACAATCTGCTCAGTTACTGGGATTTTCACGCACAACCATTTCTAGAGTTTACAAAGAATGGTGTGAAAAGGGAAAAACATCCAGTATGCGGCAGTCCTGTGGGCGAAAATGCCTTGTTGATGCTAGAGGTCAGAGGAGAATGGGCCGACTGATTCAAGCTGATAGAAGAGCAACTTTGACTGAAATAACCACTCGTTACAACCGAGGTACGCAGCAAAGCATTTGTGAAGCCACAACACGCACAACCTTGAGGCGGATGGGCTACAACAGCAGAAGACCCCACCGGGTACCACTCATCTCCACTACAAATAGGAAAAAGAGGCTACAATTTGCACAAGCTCACCAAAATTGGACAGTTGAAGACTGGAAAAATGTTGCCTGGTCTGATGAGTCTCGATTTCTGTTGAGACATTCAGATGGTAGAGTCAGAATTTGGCGTAAACAGAATGAGAACATGGATCCATCATGCCTTGTTACCACTGTGCAGGCTGGTGGTGGTGGTGTAATGGTGTGGGGGATGTTTTCTTGGCACACTTTAGGCCCCTTAGTGCCAATTGGGCATCGTTTAAATGCCACGGCCTACCTGAGCATTGTTTCTGACCATGTCCATCCCTTTATGACCACCATGTACCCATCCTCTGATGGCTACTTCCAGCAGGATAATGCACCATGTCACAAAGCTCGAATCATTTCAAATTGGTTTCTTGAACATGACAATGAGTTCACTGTACTAAAATGGCCCCCACAGTCACCAGATCTCAACCCAATAGAGCATCTTTGGGATGTGGTGGAACGGGAGCTTCGTGCCCTGGATGTGCATCCCACAAATCTCCATCAACTGCAAGATGCTATCCTATCAATATGGGCCAACATTTCTAAAGAATGCTTTCAGCACCTTGTTGAATCAATGCCACGTAGAGTTAAGGCAGTTCTGAAGGCGAAAGGGGGTCAAACACAGTATTAGTATGGTGTTCCTAATAATCCTTTAGGTGAGTGTACATTATGTACAAATAAAAGTTACTAAGCAAAAGGAGTTTAAATCCCTACATTGAAATGATATTAAACAAAAACAAAAAAAAACGCAAACTCCGTGTTACCAGATTAGACGAATGTTCTGCAGGAACACACACACACACACATTCGCTCTGGACACAGTAACCTGTTACTGTCATTTCTTTATCCTGTAAATAGGCTTCAAGAAACGTCTAACATTTATATTCAATTACACGCTGTTCTCCCTTTACAGTCACTACTCTCATAAAATACTTGAATTACACGTTGACTTTTAAAACTAAATTTAGTGTCCAACAGCAGACATTTCAGCTAAATGAGTGTTTTTGCCCTCTCGACTGTGTTCTGTGTGTTTGACGCGCCCGCGCGCCCGCCGGCGCTCGTTCAGTGAAGTTTGAAGTTTAACACAGACTGTCAGGACGCGCTTTCATGCAAAATGGAAATACTGGCATGAATTAATAGCATTTACAGATGAGGATATAACTACTGTTCTCTATACAGATCAGTGGATATAACCTGTAAAATGAACGTTTTGCACTGAGGACGCAGACGCACACACACATCTGTCAAAGTGCATGACAGGGTGTGTTAAACGCTAATGCATTCGCTTGAAGCTTAAAATAAACAGTTCTCATGTTTTGGGCACTTGGATCATGTCCACTCCACTATTTTTAGATGCACATTTTGTCCATAGAAATGTGTTATTCAGTGCTGTAATTTGGCGCGACTGGTTTGCGTACAGAGGGCAGACCCGACTAATCATTATCGATGATTTTCACTATCGATTATTATCGATCAGTTGTTGCAGCCCTAATGTCATGACTGATTCCACAAGTGACCGATACACTGTTGATGTTGACTCATGATGTCCTGTCTGACATTAAATCCTTTCAGCTGTCTCAGAAGAAATAAACGTTGATGAGGCTTCTTATAGACACAGTTCGCATGTTGCGCAAAGGACAGTTGGCTGTCAATCACAGTACCCAAATATGTAAAGGACTCAACCTGTTCCACTTCCTGCCCTGCTAACCTAAGTGGTTCAGAAAGGGAAGAAGAAGAAATTTGGGATGGACGGACTCCCCCACAGCACAACTCTTTGGTCTTACTTATGTTCAGCGTTAAGGAACTGTCATGGAACCAACCATAGATTTAACAAATTGCCTGTATATAACCAGGGACTGCTTATCTGTCATACAGGCCACCAAAGCCATGTCATCTGCGTATTTCAAAAGTGATATACCCTTAATTCCACACATGATTTCATTTGTGTACAGTGGCGGAGCAGAGACCCCAACATTTAGATCGCTGCTTTCATTTCACCTATTGAAAAAAGCATTTATTTTGAAGCATAATGTTGAATATTAAGAGAATATTAGCGTTAGTTGCCAAACATGATTAATAATAAAGGGGGTCGCGCATAACCACTGAGCTGTTCAAAATCCTGTCACGCCATTCACACAGTTTTCCATTAAACGACACAATTTGTCTCAAAACGTTGTTAATGTATAATGACTTCACCCTAGGCTGGATGAGTGTGTATAGACATTTTTCAGTATTTTTCATTCTGTGTAAAGTCTGTGCTTATTGAAATATATAATATAGATTGCCCTTTCTGTTTCCGTTGTGCAGTTCTTACGGCAAAACACATCGACGCCACTTTTTTCATTCTTGAAGTTTTTGCCTGTATGGTGATTAGATTCACTGTTTTGCATTGCCTCCTTGAACATGAGAACGCGATGCGTCTGGTGTGCGGCATATGGCGCTTCATCAATAGTGCGAACACAATATGCATAAAGGTATGCCAAAAATAGCAAGTATCACAGCCAGTAAACACAGTCGGCTATTGGATTCAGTATTGTGCATTTGGTCTTAAAGTGACCGCAGCCTACCTCCTGCCATTAAAGTTAATCAAAGAACAAAAATCACCCACTGATCTTGACTGAATAACTTTTGTAGCTAGTTTTAACGTGCATTAATCTATATTTAATTTATACAGTGAAGATTATGCAATGTTATTTTATGTTTGATTACTCAGTTTCTGTACCTGAATTACTGTTAGACATGAAACTTAATTCTTAGCATTGTTCTTACTTTATTGCTGACTGTTCACTTCTATTCAATAATGTTTTAAATGTATATTATTAGGCTTATATTAGTAGTTTTTGCTGTGGAATATCAGTTGGAATCGAGAATTGTGAAATTTCACTGGTATCTACAATTTTGGTAGCTTATTTATTAGAATACAATGTTACATCGGTCAAATCAATGAAAGTATTACACATAATATTCTTTCACGGTCTATGGACCCCCTAAAGTAGCCTTGGCCACCCCATGTATAAAAGTCTAGTTCCGCCACTGTTTGTGTATATGGAAAATAGAACAGGTGACAAGACACAACCTTGTGGGACCCCAGTGTTTATAATAATACTACTAGATTTGTGGTCATACATTCTAACATATTGGGGATTTCAAATAATAAGACATGCTTTTCAAAAAAGCATTAAAATAGAGTTTAAAAAAATTAAAACGGAAAAAATGGAATAAAACGGACACTCTAAATAATGCTGTGTTGTTTCAACCCATGTTTGGGTCAAATATGGACAAACCCAACCATTGGGTTTAAAAGTTAATTAAAAAATGTACTGTTGGGTTTGTCCATATTTGACCCAAACATGGGTTGAAACAACACAGCATTATTTAGAGTGGAATTTGGGAAAAAAAACAAATTTTATAGGTCCCTGGGAACGTTCTGGAAAGGTTCTCTCAAAGTTCTAATAGAATGTTCATTCAAAGTTATTTATCCCTCAAAACATTATTTATAGTGTTTTTCGTGTAACATTTTTAAATTTGTTTTAGAATGTTCAGAAAACATTCAAAAGTAACGTTCCCATAATGTTTGAAGAATGATAAAAATAGAATGTTTCCTGAACGTTTGCATAACCAAGAAAAACTGGACTGGGCAGAGAACATTCAGAAAACTTAATGGAAACGTTCTTAGAACTCAAATTCTAATTCAAAATTGCTTTATTGGCATGAATGTAAATAATACAATATTGCCAAAGCTAGGAATATATGAACATAAATAATAATAATACATATATAAACATAAATAATAATACATACAGTGGTGGTCAGAATTATTGGCACCCCTGGTAAATATGATCAAATATGGCTGTAAAAAATAAATCTGCATTATTTATCCTTTTGATCTTTTATTCAAAAAATTCACAAAAATCTAACCTTTCATTGAAGTAGAAGAATTGAAAGTGGGGGGTAAATCACATTATGAAATAAATGCTTTTCTCCAAAACACGTTAGCCACAATTATTGGCACCCTTTTATTAAATACTTTTTGCAACCTCCTTTTGCCAAGATAACAGCTCTGAGTCTTCTTCTATAACGCCTGATGAGAACACCTGACAAGAGATCAGAGATCATTCCTCCATACAGAATCTCTCCAGATCCTTCAGATTCCCAGCTCTTCTCTTCAGGTCATCACTCATTCTCTATAGGGTTCAGGTCAGGGACTGGGATGGTCATGGCAGAAGCTTCATTTTGTGTTCAGTGACACATTTTTGTGTTGATTTTGATGTTTGTTTTGGATCGTTGTCCTGATGGAAGAACCAACCACGGCCCATTATAAGATTTCTAGCAGAGGCCGTCAGGTTCTGATTTTATATCTGTTGGTATTTGCTAGAATCCATGATACCATGTGTCTGAACAAGATGTCCAGGACCTCCAGCAAAAAAATAGGCCCACAATAAAATATATATATATAATATAAAGATCCAGCTGTATTTTTAACCGTGGCCATGGGATACTTTTTATCCCTGTTTGCACCAAACCCATCTGGTGGATTTGCTGCCAAAAAGCTCTTTTTATAGTTTGATCTGACCACAGAACCAGGTCCGTCTGAAGCTCCAGTCGTGTCTGATCTGAATATGCTGGAGTTTGTTTCTGGATGAGCAAGAAGGATTTTTCTTGAATCCCTCCCAAACAACATGTGGTGATGTAGGGGTTGTTTGATATTTTTTTTTTAGGCTTTCTGACCCCAAGACTCAACTAATCTCTGCGATTCTCCATCTGTGATCTTGGAGAGTCTATGTCCACTCAAACTCTCCTCCTCGCCGTGCATAAGGACGATATACACACACATCAGATTCCTAACATCTTTAGTTGATTGAACTTCTTAATTATTGCCCTGATGGTGGAAATGGGGATTTTCAATGCTTTAGCTGTTTTCTGTTTTGTGAAGCTCAACAATCTTTCTCTGCACATCAGAACTATATTCTGTGGCTTTACTCATTGTGATGATGATTGAGGGAATTTGGCCTTTGTGTTTCCTCATATTTATACTCCTGTGGAACAAGACGTCATAGCTGGACAATTTCATGTTGCTAGTCACCCTGGTGTGCTAAAAAATGTAAATATTAATGGGAATATACTTCAGAGATATTTTACTCATAAAAAAAATCTAGGGGTGCCAATAATTGTGGCTAACGTGTTTTGGAGAAAAGCATTTATTTCATAATGTGATTTACCCCCCACTTTCAATTCTTTTACTTCAATGAAAGGTTAGATTTTTGTGATTTTTTTGAATAAAAGA
>CM077185.1:39161687-39181687 GCA_039654105.1 Coreius guichenoti | reverse complement strand
TGTTATTTCTGTGATTGTTTGGGGCATTCTACAGCCCTTCATCAAACCTTTCAACACAGAGCCCACCTCAGATTGTTTTAATCAATGCACAAATCATAAAAAACAGCTATCAGTTCCTAAATTCTGATTGGGTGGGCAAGGCAGACGTTTGGGTGTGCTCAGCCGCCCCTGCCCATGCCTAGAACCGGCCCCGGATTTTACACCAGATTGGAATCAGTAATTCAGTGTTTTGGAATTTTTTCTTAATGGCATATAGAGCTCGTCGAGCTTTGTCTTTGAGAGCATTCACTGCACACACACACACACACACACACACACACACACACACACACACTATCTCTCTCTCATACTCCTACAGAAACTCTCCGATGCAGTGATGACCAGGCCGAGGTAAGTGTACTGCACACACACACACACACACACACACACACTATCTCTCTCTCATACTCCTACAGAAACTCTCCGATGCAGTGATGACCAGGCCGAGGTAAGTGTACTGCACACACACACACACACACACACTCTCTCATACTCCTACTGAAACTCCCCGATGCAGTGATGACCAGGCCGAGGTAAGTGTACTGCACACACACACACACACACACACTCTCTCATACTCCTACTGAAACTCCCCGATGCAGTGATGACCAGGCCGAGGTAAGTGTACTGCACACACACACACACACACACACTCTCTCATACTCCTACTGAAACTCCCTGATGCAGTGATGACCAGGCGGAGGTAAGTGTACTGCGTCGTGTGCTCTAGGGCGGTGCTGCCTAGACTGAACTGGTGTCTGTGTTCCTGACATCTGGGCTTTTTCTGGAAGACTATAATGCTGGTCTTTGTGAGGTTCAGTGCCAGGGCCCAGTTCTGGCAGTAGTTCTCCAGCAGGTCCAGGTCAGTGTTAATTTTGACAGCAAATTTTGATTTAGTTTTAGTCTAGTTTTAGTCGACTAAAATCTAATGAGTTTAGTTCAATTGTAATGCATTAATTGAGCATTTAAGCATCACATACCCGACTGTTACTGAATACACGTCAAAACTGACATTTTGACATAATTGTGTTTTTGCGTCATAATCGTTTAAGCGCAAAAATACACGAAAGAGAGCTCAATTCACTTTTTTTGTTTTGTTTTTTAAAAACTATATAGTTTTTATAATGTTGTATTTCTGTTTTAGTTAGTATATCAGGTTAAGCTAAAGCTTCAAATAAGTTTGTTTATTTATTTATTTCAGTTTCAAGTAATGAATATTTTTAATAGTTTTAGTGAACTATTATAACCCTGATACTTTATTGAATAATATTTGAAATACCGTTCTAAGTCTTTCCTCCTGACTGAAATAAATGGGAATTAAATACAGTTTATTGTGTAACCAAAAGCGTATATATAATGCGTGACTTTTAATTATAAACAAGCTCGAAATACACCGGGACTCTTATTTTGAAATGCCTTACTATTGCAGTTGAGATGAGGGAGATAAAATATGCATCGTTACAATGTCTAAAACATATTACTATATAAACATCGTAATGTAAGCATTGTCATTATTCCTCAGCATTAGTTCATAAACATAACCTGTCATAAATGTGTGTTATTCATTGATTGAGCCGCTCTGAAGCGCTGTCGCGTGAGCCTGTAGAAGCTCAACAGCTCCGTGTTTTCCCGCGGTTAGATCCGCACGTTACAATTCAAATGAGCGCATCCGTTACACAGGACATCAGTTCTGACGGGATCTCTTCCCTAATCGGCCCTCCCTGACATTTTCCTCTCATTTTTATTCTTTGACAGTAGATTTTCCTCATAGTTTTTGTCATTCAAAACTGGTTTTCGTCTCGTTTTCGTCAGTGAAAAAAGGTCGTTGACGAAAATGATTTGTCAGTGAAGTTAACACAGGTGCAGGTGCTGCTGTAGTCCCTGTGCAGTGTGTGACAGCAGCACAGGTCGTCCGCGTACAGCAGGAGCGAGTCCAGGGCCTGTTCTGCACCGCTAGCTCATTAATGTAATGTTGAACAGCGTTGGCCTCCTCTCTTCCGGGTGAAGAATTCTGTATGTTTGTTGCCAGTTCGTATGGCACATTTGTTTTTCGAAAACATTGACTTTATAATGTCATAAACTTTACCCCCTACACCACTTTGTAAAAGTCTGTAATATAATCCGCTGTGCCAAATAGAATCAAATGCTTTTTTGAAATCGACAAAGCATGCAAATATTTTTCCGTTTTTGGTCTGTTTTCCGTGTTTATTGATTAGGGTGTGTGGGGTGTAAATGTGGTCAGAAGTTCTGTGATCTGGAAGGAAGCCGATCTGACTCGGACATTGCGTTCATTAAGGAAGTTTACAATTCTATTGTTTAAAATACTGCTAAATAACTTCCCCAGATTACTGCTCACACAAATGCCTCTGAAATTATTAGGGTCCAATTTATTTCCACTTTTATGAATTGGGGTAATAAGTCCTTGGCTCCAGATGTCTCTCTCTCTCTCTCTCTCTCTCTCTCTCTCTATTGAAACGCCAGCTGGATGGTGTGTTGACAAAACAAAGCAAACTGTGTGATAGCGGTGGAAACGGGGTCTGTTCAGGTCAGGCCCGCTCGTCCGTTGGCCACGCTCACCCTGAAGACTGTACAGTGCAAACATTCGGTCGATCAGTGTTTGATCATGTCGAGCTCATTCTCAGCAGAAGAAAGAAGAGCATCTGAAGCTCTCCAAACGCAGAAACTGGAGCACGGCGAGTGTCGTCTTAACCAGCTAAAAGAGCAGAACATTCCAGCAGGTCAATGAAACAAAGAGCGCTCAGATTTGCGTTGTGTTCGGCCCTTTTGACCTGGTTTCTGGTCAGAGCTCACGTGCTGTCACTAACACACGTCTCAGATGTGATCATATTCATAAAGGGAAGGTCGTGTTGTTTTGTGAATATACTTTTTATGCGTTTATCAAGTTGCAATTTGGAAACGCAACATGTGCCGACTATCTTCACATACTTGTATTGAGCACTTATTAATAAAAGAGACCCTGCGGTTTTCTGTCAAAATAAAAGTTTGAGGGTTTAACATTTAAAAATGAAGAAATTTAAGACCACCATAAATATTATTTTGTAATGTACAGTATATAATTGTAATATTTCTTATTTTGTTTTTATTTAGTATTTTTTATTTAATAATAATAATAATAATAACAATTTTTTTTTTTTTTTATAGACATATTGATAATAATTTGGCCAAATTATACAGGATTTTTTTTAATCGCATTTAGTAATTTTTATTTTTTTATTTAGTAATAATAACTGATATATACAATATAATTACCCAACTATATATTTGTAAGCGAATGCTAAAGAATTTAAATCTATTTTATCACCATGTCCCTTTATTATTATTATTATTATTATTATTATTAACATTTTTATTTAGTAGTAATAATAATAATAATAACAATATTTTTTTAATAGCCATATTGATATACAATCACAATATTTTGGCCAAATTGTGCAGCCCTACAAACAAGCAAAGCAAATTGGATTTTTTTTTTTTTATCGCATTTAGTAATTTTTAATTTTTATTTTGTATTAGTAGTAATAATTCATATATACAATATAATTACCCAACTATATATTTGTGAGCGAATGCAAAAGAATTGTGTGTGTATTCTGTCCTCCTGTGTCATATTTTTTTTCCATCACATGTCCCTTTTTTATTATTATTATTATTATTATTATTTTATAGCCATATTGATACATAATCACAATATTTTGGCTAAATTATGCAGCAAACTTGGATTTTTTTAATCACATTTTTATTCTTATTTAGTAATTTTTATTTTTTATTTAGTAATATTAGTTGTAATAATAAAAAGAATAAAAAATATTATTATTATTATTATTATTATTATTATTTTATAGCCATATTGATACATAATCACAATATTTTGGCTAAATTATGCAGCAAACTTGGATTTTTTTAATCACATTTTTATTCTTATTTAGTAATTTTTATTTTTTATTTAGTAATATTAGTTGTAATAATAAAAAGAATAAAAAATATTATTATTATTATTATTTTATAGCCATATTGATACATAATCACAATATTTTGGCTAAATTATGCAGCGAACTTGGATTTTTTTTAATCACATTTTTATTCTTATTTAGTCATTTTTATTTTTTATTTAGTAATATTAGTTGTAATAATAATAATCATTATTATTGTAATAATATATATCATGTATCATATATGTCATATTGATATATATCCACAAAATTTGGGGCAAATTGTGCAGCCCTTCAAACAAGCACAGCAAACTTGGAAAAACTCGCATTATAAATTGCAATCACAATTTTTATCATCATCACAATTGCTAAATTAAATTCAGAAGTGCTTCTTCGTGTGATCCGTGAGCAAATAGTGTTTAATCCTCTTATTTTGGCACAAACATTAGTCACACTACAACATGAAGGGGAAAACATTGTATTCTGGCAAAATCATTTTTTGTAAGCAGCAAATATGAGTGTGTGGAAGCTTGTTTTCATCTCTCAATTCTGACTTTTCCCCTTGCAGTTCTGAGTTTAGATACAAGCTCTGTTTTCAGCTCCGGAGTAAAGATGGCAGAAAGCGAGTGCATGCTAACGAAGATCTGCTTTCAGGTGTGATTGATCTCGTTAGTGCACACCTGTACATGCTCCCTACATCTGCATCACTGCTGGATCTGACGTCCATCGAGGGTCCATGCAGCGCTTCAGTGTAATTAGCAATGCTTAATGATCGGGACGCCATATTTAACTTCCAAAACTTCAAAGTTGTCCTCGTTTAGCTCTTCAGACTCCAGCGTGTCATATTTACACTTACGGGATTGGAATTATTAGATAGACTTCAGATGGGGGTTTATTTATTTATCTGGGAAGCGCAGCACATCCGACTGGCCTTGATTTTCGTCACTTGCACAGAAATGTTTTATAAGTAGTTTATGCTTGTGTGTACAAAAAGTTTCCCTAATGGTAATTTGAGTAATATCTGACATTTTAAAGCAAGCACGTCCAGATGGTCATGAAATATCAGTCTCCAAAGGGATTTCCACGTTCAGCGTTCGTATAACGCGCATCTGTGAACGCTTGTCTTTGTTTACAGTGTGTGAGATCGTTCTAATCACGCTAGCCTGCGGGGTTATAAAAGCGTGCTAATTGTGACGCAGAAGTACAACCTTTATGTCTGTTTATTGCTCATTCTGTTTGACGTCGTGAAACTCCAGATCTGTTTCAGTTCAGGCTTTTTTGCCATCCTTTAGTTGTTGCATCGTTCCATTGAGTCGTCTATGTATAGATAGACTATATTGCCAAAAGTTTTGGGACGTCTGCCTTTACATGCACATGAACTTTAATGCCATCCCATTCTTAATCCGTAGGGTTTAATATGGAGTTGTCCCACCCTTTGCAGCTATAACAGCTTCAAGTCTTCTGGGAAGGCTTTCCACAAGGTTTAGGAGTGTGTTTATGGGAATTTTTGACCATTCTTCTAGAAGCGCATTTGTGAGGTCAGGCACTGATGTTGGACGAGAAGGCCTGGCTCGCAGTCTCCGCTCTAATTCATCCCAAAGGTGTTCTATCGGGTTGAGGTCAGGACTCTGTGCAGGCCAGTCAAGTTCCTCCACACCAAACTCGCTCATCCATGTCTTTATGGACCGACGCTTTGTGCACTGGTGCGCAGTCATGTTGGGACAGGAAGGGGCCGTCCCCAAACTGTTCCCACAAAGTTGGGAGCATGAAATTGTCCAAGATGTCTTGGAATCCATTAAGAGTTCCTTTCACTGGAACTAAGGAGCCAAGCCCAACCCCTGAAAAACAACCCCACACCATAATCCCCCCTCCACCAAACTTTACACTTGGCACAATGCAGTCAGGCAAGTCCCGTTCTCCTGGCAACCGCCAAACCCAGACTCGTCCATGGGATAGCCAGACAGAGAAGCGTGATTGGTCACTCCAGAGAACACGTCTCACTGCTCTAGAGTCCAGTGGCGGCGTGCTTTACCCCACTGCATCCCACACTTTGCATTGCACTTGGTGATGTAAGGCTTGGATGAGCTGCTCGGCCATGGAAACCCATTCCATGAAGCTCTCTACACACTGTTCTTGAGGTCATCTGAAGGCCACAGAAGTTTGGAGGTCTGTAGCTGTTGACTCTGCAGAAAGTTGGCTTAGTGACTGTTAAATAGTGTATATTTAAACCCACTGAGACTTGAGGAGGATGAAAGAAATAATAATGCACTATAAAATAATGCAAATAAAATAAGTGCATTGTTATTTATTTAGATGTGCAAAATTAGGAAAAATGTATGTGCTCTTTGAAAGATGTCTCTCATTGCTCACCAAAGCTGCATTTATTTGATCAAAAATACAGTAAAAATTATGAAATATTCCTCCAGTGTAAATCATCTGTTCTCTATGTGAATATATAGTAAAGTGTAATTTATTCCTGTGATCAAAGCTGAATTTATCATCATTACTCCAGTCTTCAGTGTCACATGATCCTTCACAAATCATTCTCATATGAGGATTTGATGCTTAACAAACATTTATGATTATTATCAGTGTTGAAAACAGTCATATTTTTGTGGAAACTGATACAATTTATTTTCCAGGATTCTTTGATTAATAGAAAGAAACAGCATTTATTTAAAATAGAATCTTTTGTAACATTTTGAGCAAATTAATGCGTCCTTGATGAATAAAAGCATTCATTTCTCATTGACCTCAAAGTTTTGAACGGTAGTCTATATATATATATATATGTTTACAAGAGAATAATTTCATGACATCTAAATTGTGATTACACACAGATCAATTTAACGATAGAAAACTGTACACAGAGAAGCATGTGTGTTTTCCAAAGGTCACCAGGTTGAAACAGGAATGACCCTTGCTTGTATTTTATCTCCTGACACTCGGCAAACATCTGCTCGATCTGCTCAAATTCATCCTCGACCAAAGCCGGCTTCTGTAAGTTTCTCCTGAAACGAATGTAAATGCGAGTCCTCTGCTAACTTTGAAGAGCGGCGCTATTATTAGCACGGGAAGGCAAATGAGGACAGTCAGCGCGTCCATGTTTCTGTTCATGATGAAAGGAGAGTCTCTCCTCAGACTAATGATTTGAGTCACGACTCGTGCGTCTGTAAGGAGGTCAGGCTCACTCAGTGCATTTCTAACAAACTAGTGATTTTAATTTATTGTCGGTCCACATTACTTCGTTACAAAGACGTCTGTAACGGACGAGCAGAACAGAAGTGCTTTTGTGAGAGTGCTGTGTTTGTTAGTTTGTCATGAAGCGTGATTTTAACCTCAGGAAACCCAGCGTTAGATAATGTTTTTGAGGGGTTTTATACAAACAACAGTTTGATTTAGGATCAGATCCATCATAGACGTCGTGTTTCTGTCAGTGTGGACATTACTGATTCTAAAGCTTTTACAATGAGCTCTTAAGCATTTGTTTTCTTGGATATTTGGTTACGTCTTTGTTTCAGGTTCATTGAAAGTCTCATTTATTTCTGTAGTGCTTTATGCAATACAGATTTTTTCAAAGCAGCTTCACGTTAATAAACAGGAAAATAACAGAATCGATGCAAACTTCATCAAATATGAGACAATTTCAGCTGTAAAGCAGCTCTACAGAAGACAATAGAGTCATTATCAGCTCAGTTCAGTGTCAATGTTGCAACGTTCATCGGTTATTAAAAGATTCAATTCAGTTCAATGTTGATTCAGTTCAGTGTTGATTCAATTTAGATCAATGTTGATTCAATTCAGTTCAATGTTGATTCAATTCAGTTCAGTGTTGATTCAATTTAGATCAATGTTGATTCAATTCAGTTCAGTGTCAATGTTGCAACGTTCATCGTTATTAAAAGATTCAATTCAGTTCAATGTTGATTCAATTCAGTTCAGTGTCAATGTTGCAAAGTTCATCAATTATTAAAAGATTCAATTCAGTTCAATGTTGATTCAATTCAGTTCAGTGTCAATGTTCCAAAGTTCATCAGTTATTAAAAGATTCAATTCAGTTCAATGTTGATTCAATTCAGTTCAATGTTGATTCAATTTAGATCAGTGTTGATTCAATTCAGTTCAATGTTGATTCAATTCAGTTCAATAATAGTGTCAATGTTGCAAAGATCACCAATTATTAAGATTCAATTCAGTTCAATTTTTAATTCAATTTAGATCAGTGTTGATTCAATTCAGTTCAATGTTGATTCAATTTAGTTCAATGTTGATTCAATTCAGTTCAATAATAGTATCAATGTTGCAAAGTTCATCAATTATTAAAAGATTCAATTCAGTTAAATGTTGATTCAATTCAGTTCAATAACAGTGTCAATGTTGCAAAGTTCATGAATTAAAAGATTCAATTCAGTTCAATTTTTAATTCAGTTCAGTGTTGATTCAATTCAGTTCAATAGTAGTGTCAATGTTGCAAAGTTCATCAGTTATTAAAAGATTCAGTTCAGTTCAATGTTGATTCGATTCAGTTCAGTTTTGATTCAGTTCAGTGTTGATTCAATTCATTTCAATAACAGTGTCAATGTTGCAAAGTTCACCAGTTATTAAACGGATTCGATCAAGTTAAATTTTGATTCAGTTCATTAACAGTGTCAATGTTGCAAAGTCCATCAATTATTAAACCAGTTCAGTTCAATGTTGATTCAGTTCAGTTGAATAACAGTTTCAATGTCATAAAGTTCATTAATTATTAAAAAGATTTGATCCAGTTCAGTTTTGATTCAGTTCAGTTCAATAACAGCCAATGTTGCAAAATTCATCAATTATTAAACCAGTTCAGTTCCATCTTGATTCAATTCAGTTCAATAACAGTGTCAATGTTGCAAAGTTCATCAATTATCAAACCAGTTCAGTTCAGTTTTGATTCAATACAGTTCAATAGTGTCCATGTTGCAAATGTTTAATTCCAGCAGCTCTACAGAAGACAATAGTGTCATTATTGTAAACTAATTTAGTTTTTATTGAAAAAATAAACCAAATATCAGTCCATATGGTGTAAAATGTAAAATAATCTATGGATTCTATGGATTTTAGGGGTAAAATACAATCCCATAATTAACAGAATCCCAGGTAGTTTATTAATAACCTTGCAAAAATGCAAACTATAGTCCAATTAGAAAATGTTTGCATTTCCAGGTTAATACCCACGGGTTTCGAGAGGCAAATAACAGACCTGTAGGTCTTAATATTAATTGATATTTATTAAGTTTTGTTATTTAGCGTAATATACTGTAAATCTCAAAGATGCAACAATGCATATAAGCAAATCGGCTTTTTTGAAACGTGATTCAGTTCAAAGGTTCAGAAATGTTGCCCACATTAAATGTTATATTGATGCATATAAATGAAGATTTATTCTTAATTGAGTAAAAAAAACAGATTAACCAGATTTTTGTATTTTATTTTGATTACAATGGCAATTTGGTTTAAAGGATGGTTCCTTTGATTGAAGAACCATGTCACTCATGATAAGCTTTGCTTTCCCAATCAGGAAAAGCTGTTTTGCGCCTGGCATTCCCTGTCCGTGTGCTTCATCGTGCTTCGACCGGCTGTTCCAACACGACACAAACGGGTCTTTGTCAACAAGAAGAGAGGCCCCTGTGAGTCTTATCTGAGAGCCCAGAGAATCATGTTAGAGAAGCAAACAACCTCACACAAACCCACCCGGAGACCCTCAGGGCACGGCGTAGGCCATCCGTATTCCTATAATACATGTCAAAACATTGAGCAACCGCGGCCTCGGATGGCCTTTGCCTTTACAAACCTCTAGAGTCAGTAAATGAGGTGTATACACGCAGTATACATTGCATTTAGTGTACTAGAATGCCGTGATTTTACAGTTTTACTTTATAAATACTGTATACTTACAGTTTAAATAATTGATCATGATATAACATGACATTTATACATAAAATATTACAGTATACATACAATATATCTTTGATAATGTGTTTTTTTCCCCACATTATACACTGTAAAAAATATTTTTTGAAGTTGAAAGATTATTGGAGTATGTATGAGAAAATACATACTTCAAAATTTCACGTTTAATTCATTTTTGCCATTTCTTTGTAATTATTTGTGAAATTTACTAGCAGTTTCTGAGTGAAAATCCTACATTTTTCAATGTAGTATAATGTTGGTTTGCACGGTTGATTGTCATGAAAATGATGCAAAAACAAATTAATTTTCTTTATTAAAAATATTATTATATATAATAATATTTTTAAAATATTAAAATAAAATATTAATAATATTTAAAATAAAATATTATATATTTTTCTTGTGTTGAAATGTGTTATGGGCATGTTCTTGGCAGATTTTGTGAGATTCACGCTTAAAAAATTCATGCAATAATTCATGCATAATTAATTTTCATAATTCATGTAATTTCTTGTAACAGAACTGATGTATAAATTTGAATTTAGACTACAATTTTAAACAACGGTGTTATTTTAGTATCTTTGAGATACTATTATATTTTTCATTAATATCTCTAATAAGTTTTCATTTTTATTTTTGGTTTTATATTAATTTTAGTTAAAGTTTTAGTCATTTTGCTGTGCATTTTTGTCATTTTTATGTCTGTTTAAAAAAAAAAAAGAAAAAAAAAAAAATATATATATATATATATATATATGTGTGTGTATGTCTAAGTTTTATTCATTTTATTTGTGTTTTAGTTATTTTCGTACAAGTTAAACTAAATGAAAATAAGAAATGTTGCCTTAAAATAAAATCAGTGTTATTTTAGCATATTTGAGATACTATTTTATTTTTTTTATTAATACCTCTCATAAGTTTTTATTTTTATTTTTGGTTTTATATTAATTTTAGTTAAGGTTTTAGTCATTTTGTTGTGCGTTTTTGCCTTAAAATAAAATCAGTTTTATTTTTATTTCTTTTTTAATAAAATAAAAAGTATTTTATGGAGTTAGTTTTAACTATAATAACCCTTTTGGACAGTTGTTGAAAAATTGATTGTGGTTACTGCCGTGTAGCAATCACTGATCCATCCTGAAAGATATGAATCAACGGGCTTTGGGTCACAGACTCGAAGGGTTAAATCATACACATGAACCACCCCGGCGCATGTAAAGAACACACAGTTCCATAGATTATCATGTCATGCGCTTCATGAGCCGTTTAACCTTTACCAAGAGGTAACGCTGTGTTTGAAGATGTTTTCTTCTGCTGATGGGGCACATTTTTCCAAATATTACCTCAACCCAGGACATGGGACCTGTTTTCTCTCCGGGTCGAAGCAGGTCATAAACTAAACTAAGCAAATTTGCTGTCAGTGCACGTTTGCAGGTTCATGGGTTAAAACGTACAGATGGGTTAAGTTGATCCATTTCTGTTCTTAGCATTTGGACATGAGTTAATGGAAATGCTGCTTGTTTGGTTTTACCAGGTGATGCACTAAAACTTTGCTTTTGGGAAAATAATATGCAGAAAATACAGGATATATATAAATATATACACCGATCAGGCATAACATTATGACCTAATATTGTGTTGGTCCCCTTTTTGCTGGCCCGTCAAGGCATGGACTCCACTAGACCCCTGAAGGTGTGCTGTGGTATCTGGCACCAAGATGTTAGCAGCAGATCCTTTAAGTCCTGTAAGTTGCGAGTTGGGGCCTCCATGGATCGGACTTGTTTGTTCAGCACATCCCACAGATGCTCGATTGGATTGAGATCTGGGGAATTTGGAGGCCAAGTCAACACCTCAAACTCGTTGTTGTGCTCCTCAAACCATTCCTGAACCATTTTTGCTTTGTGTCAGGCGCATTATCCTGCTGAAAGAGCCACAGCCACCAGGGAATACCGTTTCCATGAAAGGGTGTACATGGTCTGCAACAATGCTTAGGTAGGTGGTACGTGTCAAAGTAACATCCACATGGATGGCAGGACCCAAGGTTTCCCAGCAGAACATTGCCCAAAGCATCACACTGCCTCCGCCGGCTTGCCTTCTTCCCATAGTGCATCCTGGTGCCATGTGTTCCCCAGGTAAGCCACGCACACGCACCCGGCCATCCACGTGATGTAAAAGAAAACGTGATTCATCAGACCAGGCCACCTTCCTCTATTGCTCTGTGGTCCAGTTCTGATGCTACCGTTCCACTGTTGGCGCTTTCGGCGGTGGACAGGGGTCAGCATGGGCACCTTGACTGGTCTGCAGCTATGCAGCCCCATACGCAACAAACTGCACTGTGTATTCTGACACCTTTCTATCAGAACCAGCATTAACTTCTTGAGCAATTTGAGCTACAGTAGCTCGTCTGTTTTTTCAGACCACACGGGCCAGCCTTCGCTCCCCACGTGCATCAATGAGCCTTGGCCGCCCATGACCCTGTCGCCGGTTCACCACTGTTCCTTCCTTGGAGCACTTTTGATAGATACTGACCACTGCAGACCGGGAACACCCCACAAGAGCTGCAGTTTTGGAGATGCTCTGACCCAGTCGTCTAGCCATCACAATTTAGCCCTTGTCAAACTCGCTCAAATCCTTACGCTTGCCCATTTTTCCTGCTTCTAACACATCAACTTTGAGGACAAAATGTTCACTTGCTGCCTAATATATCCCACCCACTAACAGGAGCCGTGATGAAGAGATAATCAGTGTTATTCACTTCACCTGTCAGTGCTCATAATGTTATGCCTAATCCAAACCGGGTCTTGTGGAGTCCATGCCTTGACGGGTCAGGGCTGTTTTGGCAGCAAAAGTGTGACCAACACAATATTAGGAAGGTGCTCATAATGTTATGCCTGTTCTATGTGTATATATATAGCATGGATGTTTCACATACAAAGTGTTTTAGACAGCAGGCATAATACAAATTATGAAATAAAGTCAAATGTAAAGTTTTAGAGATTTTGATCATATTTGTATATTTTGGTCATTATCAGCAGATAATATCAGCCTTAATATTGTTCTTTGCCATGTTTCAGACGTTTTGTAATTTTGATATTTGAATGTCTGTGAAACATTTTTTCTTTCTTTTATAGATTGAAAGACAGCATAACATAAAGGTACAGTTTATTTTTTCCATTGGCTGTTAAAGAATAACTAAAAGCGAGTCCTCCCTACGTTCATGACCTCTGGCATCAGTCACGTATGTCGATATGATTCCTGTCCTTATTTGTCCTCATCTTTGTAGGAGGAGAAATTAACAACGCTGAAGCCTGAACCTGAACTTTAACCCCGGTGAAGAGGACGGGTCACTGTTTTCCCTCTCTTTGCACAGGCATTCTGGGTCAACGACCCTGCATTATTGACTACAGTACAAAAGGTACAGTTATTTATCATATGATGTTAAAGATTTATGACAGCGATATATGTTTTCAATACATTATATTTTAAAAAGTAATGTAGTTTTGAGCGTTAGTAATCAAATAAAAGAGATCTGCTATAAATACATTTTTGAAAGTCTCTTCTGCTCACCAAGGCTGCATTTATTTGATCAAAAATACAGTAAAAATTATGAAATATTACTCCAGTGTAAAGCAGCTGTTCTCTATGTGAATATATAGTAAAGTATAATTTATTCCTGTGATCAAAGCTGAATTTATCATCATTACTCCAGTCTTCAGTGTCACATGATCCGTCACAAATCATTCTAATATGAGGTTTTGATGCTCAACAAACATTTATGATTATTATCAGTGTTGAAAACAATCATATTTTTGTGGAAACTGTCGTACATTTTATTTTTCAGGATACTTTGATAAATAGAAAGTTCAAAAGAACAGCATTTATTTGAAATAGAATCTTTTGTAACATTTTTTTAAAATCAGGTTGAGTGAATGATTCACTTGTTTCATTACTGGATGAATCAGTGTTTTTGAACGAATCTCTTGAGTGAATGATTCAATGACTCACTCATAAAGACTTCACTTGTTTCATTACTGGATGAATCAGTGTTTTTGAACGAATCTCTTGAGTGAATGATTCAATAACTCACTCATAAAGACTTCACTTGTTTCATTACTGGATGAATCAGTGTTTTTGAACGAATCTCTTGAGTGAATGATTCAATGACTCACTCATTAAGACTTCACTTGTTTCATTACTGGATGAATCAGTGTTTTTGAACAAATCTCTTGAGTGAATGATTCAATGACTCACTCATAAAGACTTCACTTGTTTCATTACTGGATGAATCAGCGTTTTTAAACGAATCTCTTGAATGAACTCTTGAATGAACTCACTCATAAAGACTTCACTTGTTTCATTACTGGATGAATCAATGTTTTTGAACGAATCTCTTGAGTGAATGATTCAATGACTCACTCATAAAGACTTCACTTGTTTCATTACTGGATGAATCAGTGTTTTTGAACAAATCTCTTGAGTGAATGATTCAATGACTCACTCATAAAGACTTCACTTGTTTCATTACTGGATGAATCAGTGTTTTTGAACGAATCTCTTGAGTGAATGATTCAATGACTCACTCATAAAAACTTCACTTGTTTCATTACTGGACGAATCAGTGTTTTTGGACTAATCTCTTGAGTGAATGATTCAATGACTCACTCATAAAGACTTCACTTGTTTCATTACTGGATGAATCAGTGTTTTTGAACAAATCTCTTGAGTGAATGATTCAATGAGTCACTCATAAAGACTTCACTTGTTTCATTACTGGATGAATCAGTGTTTTTGAACAAATCTCTTGAGTGAATGATTCAATGACTCGCTCATAAAGACTTGTTCCATTACTGGACGAATCAGTGTTTTTGAACGAATCTCTTGAGTGAATGATTTAATGACTCACTCATAAAGACTTCACTTGTTTCATTACTGGACGAATCAGTGTTTTTGAACAAATCTCTTGAGTGAATGATTCAATGAGTCACTCATAAAGACTTCACTTGTTTCATTACTGGATGAATCAGTGTTTTTGAACAAATCTCTTGAGTGAATGATTCAATGACTCGCTCATAAAGACTTCACTTGTTTCATTACTGGATGAATCAGTGTTTTTGAACAAATCTCTTGAGTGAATGATTCAATGACTCGCTCATAAAGACTTGTTCCATTACTGGACGAATCAGTGTTTTTGAACGAATCTCTTGAGTGAATGATTTAATGACTCACTCATAAAGACTTCACTTGTTTCATTACTGGACGAATCAGTGTTTTTGAACAAATCTCTTGAGTGAATGATTCAATGAGTCACTCATAAAGACTTCACTTGTTTCATTACTGGATGAATCAGTGTTTTTGAACAAATCTCTTGAGTGAATGATTCAATGACTCGCTCATAAAGACTTCACTTGTTTCATTACTGGATGAATCAGTGTTTTTGAACGAATCTCTTGAGTGAATGATTTAATGACTCACTCATAAAGACTTCACTTGTTTCATTACTGGACGAATCAGTGTTTTTGAACAAATCTCTTGAGTGAATGATTCAATGAGTCACTCATAAAGACTTCACTTGTTTCATTACTGGATGAATCAGTGTTTTTGAACAAATCTCTTGAGTGAATGATTCAATGAGTCACTCATAAAGACTTCACTTGTTCCATTACTGGACGAATCAGTGTTTTTGAACGAATCTCTTTAGTGTCACATGATCCTTCAGAAATCATTCTAATATGATGATTTGATGCTCAACAAACATTATTATCAATGTTGGAAACCTATCTTGCCTATCTTGCCTTGGAAACATGCATTTTAAAGAAAGCCAAGATAGATAAGGAATATATAATCAAGATAATAGCCCTATTCGGACGGCAATTGTTTCTCACGTGGACGTCTGTAAAAATTAATTTGCATGCCAGCTCAGTGATAAAACTTGTGCATTCGGATGGTGATTTATTCCTGGTGGAGGAGCGAGTTTTGTGATCCTGCGCACCTGGGAACCTGCTCATGTGCTCAATAACGTGATTGTATGCTGTAAATAAAATGTCATATGCTTGGTATAATAAGAATAAATGCATATTTAATTTAATATGAAAATAATATCCTAATTATTATTTAATTATTTAAATCTGTTTAAAAATAGGAAGATATATAGAAGCACATTATAGTTAAAATAGTTTTCTGTCTTGTATTTTATCTCAAAATAAAGGATGTCATGTTGTTATTATTATTATTATTATTATTACGGAAATAAGTGAATACAGCCTCTTATTTACATGAGGTAAACATAATGCTGCTGGTTATTTTAACATATATAATTGCTGCCGTAATAACGGCCCATTTCAAATGTTTACGTGCTTTTCTTCTTTTTATTTTTTGAGCGGTGATGAAATATATTGCTCTTGTAAATACTTGCCAGCATTTCAGTAATAAAAGTCTAGATCTTTAAAATGCATCCAAATTACAGCGAAGCGCGAGCGTACGGTGCTCTGCAGGGGTCAAAAAGGATATAAACAGTGAATTTTGAAGTGATATATTCTTGAAAACGTGGATTCGGACGGCAGTTAAATTACCACACGACCTTGGTGTTTGTCAAAAAAACAGTAGGTAATTCGTCCGGGGATTTTTACACGGGTGGTGGGAGAAAAACACTGACATTCTGGATTCGGACAACAATAAAATCACTGACTAGCCCCTGTCAATAATGAAAATACCTTACGACCCCACGAGAAACAATCACCGTCCGAATAGGGCTAATGAGTAGAAACTTTCCCATGGATCCGGCAGGAAACCCATTCTCTTCTGCTCGGCCATGATATTTATAATCCCGGCTTTGCATATGTAGGGCACTGCGAGTGTTGTCAGACTGAAAACTAACAGAGCACAAGTTTTAAATGACTTTGATTTCACTCGTGATGCTGACGGGAGAAAAGCAGGTTAATAACAGAGATGAGGAAATCCCAGGACGGCCGTTTGTGCTGAAGACGGGAGCAGTCGGCCAGCTTTGATGGATATTAGAGCTGAACGATTAATCATTAAAAGATCACGATCTCGATTCAATCGCCCACCTGATCTTATTCCTAAATGACAGTGATTCGACTCAATTAAAGCTTTGATCAGTCCGATCACAGTGAACATTCAGAGAGAGCCGTTGTCATGTATAGATATGAAACAGCTTCACAAACATTCAGGGTCATTATTTCTGTCTTACAATCAAAATACAAAATACTTTTAAAAAGAAACGTGACACTTCAAATAGAGATTGTATCATTACATCATTACACAAGTAGGTGTTTTTTTTTAATGACAATGATTTTGCAGATCACATTTTCATGTAAAGCAGTATAAAAATGAAAATGCCGCTACAATGTAAAGTATTTGCTCTGGCTCTTGTTTTAAATGTTACGCTCGTTACGCTCATGGCGTTCTAAAAATGTGCCGCTCCCATTGAAAACAATTGGATACGCCAGCCAGCCGCGTGAAAAAAACGCTTTGGTGGACACACAGCCTTAATGATGACATAACTTTCATTTTTGGGTGAACTGTAAACGCCCACTGCTGTGATTGGCTGCTGTGAGACTTCAGTGTAAACGCCCACTGCTGTGATTGGCTGCTGTGAGACTTCAGCGTAAACGCCCACTGCTGTGATTGGTTGCTGTGAGACTTCAGTGTAAACGCCCTCTGCTGTGATTGACTGCTGTGAGACTTCAGTGTAAACGCCCACTGCTGTGATTGGTTGCTGTGAGACTTCAGTGTAAACGCCCACTGCTGTGATTGGTTGCTGTGAGACTTCAGTGTAAACGCCCACTGCTGTGATTGGTTGCTGTGAGACTTCAGTGTAAACGCCCACTGCTGTGATTGGTTGCTGTGAGACTTCAGTGTAAACGCCCACTGCTGTGATTGGCTGCTGTGAGACTTCACTGTAAACGCCCACTGCTGTGATTGGTTGCTGTGAGACTTCAGCGTAAACGCCCTCTGCTGTGATTGACTGCTGTGAGACTTCAGTGTAAACGCCCACTGCTGTGATTGGTTGCTGTGAGACTTCAGTGTAAACGCCCACTGCTGTGATTGGTTGCTGTGAGACTTCAGTGTAAACGCCCACTGCTGTGATTGGTTGCTGTGAGACTTCAGTGTAAACGCCCACTGCTGTGATTGGTTGCTGTGAGACTTCAGTGTAAACGCCCACTGCTGTGATTGGCTGCTGTGAGACTTCAGTGTAAACGCCCACTGCTGTGATTGGCTGCTGTGAGGCTTCAGTGTAAACGCCCACTGCTGTGATTGGCTGCTGTGAGACTTCAGTGTAAACGCCCACTGCTGTGATTGGCTGCTGTGACACTTCAGTGTAAACGCCCACTGCTGTGATTGGCCGCTGTGAGACTTCAGTGTAAACGCCCACTGCTGTGATTGGCCGCTGTGAGACTTCAGTGTAAACGCCCACTGCTGTGATTGGCTGCTGTGAGGCTTCAGTGTAAACGCCCACTGCTGTGATTGGCTGCTGTGAGACTTCAGTGTAAACGCCCACTGCTGTGATTGGCTGTGGGCGTATGAAATATGAAATATGCATATGAAATAGCTAGTATTACATGTGGAACTCTCGAAAACTTTTAGCACCTTTTTACTATTACAGCTCTCAAGGTTAACTAATCGTTAAAAGTGTTGATTATAGCTTTATATTTAGATCTATAACATTATATTTAGATGGTGGCATGAAAGGTTTCAGTGATGAGCATTATAGTCGATCACAGACATGTTGATCTCGTCATTGCAACTTGATTTCTGCACACTAACGAATGCTTTCATCATAACTAACAGTGCAAACACAATGTAAATAAGAGATTTGTTGATTATAACGGGAGTTTTGGCGCGAGTCCAGAACTCAGTCACTGATAAACTTGCGCTGTTTGATTGACAGCTCCAGCGATTTGAAAGGGGGCGTTCTTTGATCGCTTTCTATATATAATTTAATCACAGTTTAAATAACAGATTATTTTCATCTACTAAGAGAAACAATGTGAAGTTGAGCGTTTAGTCACTGGTTTGATTTACTGACACGGACAAAGAACATCTGACTGTACATGAATCATTACATATCAGAAATCACTGGTCTCAGATCAGCCATTAGAATTAACACGGTTACTCACATGTTGTGGCGTTCGGCTGCGCCGAAATTGCGACTGATTTACCGACGAATCCACAGTGAAATGTAGCGAATACAAATAAATAATGACATTCACATTGTTGAAAATAAATAAGCACATTCCTAGCATTAGTATCCTTTGGAAGGTAATGTTATTACTAGTCCGTTTGTCTCTCCTCGTCATCTCACTAACACTCCAGTGGGCGGGGCCAAAGTTGCAATGAAGTAGGCGCTGATCATCTTCTGCAGAGGTGGTCTTTCACCGATCTATGACATCCCAATGAGTCGTTCTCTGGGCTTGGTTACAATAAAAGCTGTTTTTGGACTACAGAAGTTTTCAGTTCCGAAATTTACAGGATATTCTTATAGTATGATGACCTCTTATATGTCAAAAGACCTTTTATATGTTCATGATGACCCCTTTAAGAGATTAAGGTTAATGATTAATTGATCGTTAACTTAAACAACGATGCAGATAACTTCAGATGGAGGAGTAAACTACGTACATAATAGTTTTATTGCCTTTTGTTTCATAATATATTTGATTTGTATAACCCTTTTGCTGTGTGTTACATAAACAGGACAGTTGACAGGCACTGTCTACACAATATTCATAAATACAAAAACTTAAATATGTTTGTCATATTTGAAATCAGCATATCTGTAAAGCAGACGACTTCTAAAACAATCGCAGACCAGCGTAATCAGTCTAAATGTGTTTTAACGTAATCCTAATAGGCACCACATATTCAGGTTTGAAAATGCTTGAAAATGTATAATCTGAGAAAAGCGATCGTAAGACAAGCCGCGGTTGTTTTGTCACCATGGGAACGGCTGAAATGATTATCCACAAGAGCCAGTTTGGCTGTTGCTGAGCTTCAAATGCAGAGTTTCAGTGAGCGCTCACTGCGGCAGCTCAATATTCTGCTCTGTTATAGAGA
>CM077185.1:38981687-39159187 GCA_039654105.1 Coreius guichenoti | reverse complement strand
TTGAGCATCAAATCATCATATCAGAATGATTTGTGAAGGATCATGTGACACTGAAGACTGGAGTAATGATGATAAATTCAGCTTTGATCACAGGAATAAATTACACTAATATGAGGATTTGATGCTCAAGAAACATTTATGATTATGATCAGTTAAAAACACTTGAAACTGTCTTTTTACTGTCAGAAAGTAAAAAGAACAGCATTTATTTGAAAAAGAATCTTTTGTAACGTTATAAATGTCACTTTTGAGTGTATTCAAGAATTGATTTCTTTTTGGATTAGACATGAGAATTGTATAACAGTTTCTTTGTATTTGCAGTAATTGATCTTCTCGTCTATCGTTGAGATTATTCTCCAGGCTGAACGAGTCGACTGAAGAAAACACGCAGTCAAGTTCAGACCTCACCGCTGAACTTTAGTTACAGCATTCGCAATCATTTTAATCCACTCTTAAACTGCCTTTATTTACAGACCTGTTAAAGCTATTATTAGTCTTAATGTAGGACTGCAGAGAAATGCTGAAGACTGACCAGTAGCTCATGAGCTGGGAGTAAATCTGCAGACCAGCTTCTTTAGATGTTTGCATAATTTGCAGCCTGTTTGGTTGCGTAAGGAGGCCCAAAGACGCGCCGGGTTTAATTATGAGCAACAGAACAAAGGAAACATTGAGGTGTTGCTGCTGATACTCAGAACATGTTGCTAATTCCAAGAAGATCCCGGGAAAAGCTGCATGTACATGCGTTTGCGCTGCAGGTCGACTGATCGAGCGGCTGATTCTGATGAACATTTTGCACTTTACGATCATTTTTATTTAAATGTTATAATTATGTTGGCTTGAAAAAATGCTGGCAACCTGCTAACAATGTGCAAGCAGTGTTAAAACATGCTAATTCATGCTAGCAACATGCTATGTCATGCTAGCAATGTTAAAACATGATAACAAAGTGCTAATCCATGCTGTCAACACTAATTCATGCTAGCAACATGTTAATGATAACAATGTTAAATCATGGTAGCAGCATATTAAAACGTTATCAATGTGCTAATTCATGTTAGCAACATTAAAACATGCTAATTCATGCTAGCAACATGTTAATTATTCTATCCATCTATCTATATATCTATCCATCCATCATCCATCTATTCATCTATCCATCTATCCATCCATCCATTCATCCATCTATCCAGCCATCCATCATCTATCCATCTATCCATCCATCCATCATCCATCTATCCATCCATCCATACATCTATCCAGCCATCCATCATCTATCCATCCATCCATCATCCATCTATTCATCTATCCATCTATCCATCCATCCATTCATCCATCCATCTATCCAGCCATCCATCATCTATCCATCCATCCATCATCCATCCATCCATCCATCTATCATCCATCCATACATCCATCTATCCATCCATCCATCTATCCATCCATCTATTCATCCATCTATCTATTCATCTATCCATCCATCCATCACCCATCTATCCATCCATCCATCTATCTATCCATCCATCCATCCATCCATCCATCATCTATCCATCTATCTGTCTACCCATCCATCCATCCATCCATCTATCTATATGTCTATCTAATCTATCCATCCATCATCTATCTATCCATCCATCCATCATCTATCTATCTATCTATCTATCTATCCATCCATCCATCCATCATCTATCTATCCATCTATCATCCATCCATCATCTATCTATCCATCCATCTATCCATCCATCATCATCCATCCATCCATCATCTATCTGTCCATTATCTATCCATCCATCCATCATCTATCTGTCCATCTATCCATCCATCCATCCATCCATCATCTGTCCATCTATCCATCCATCCATCCATCTATCTATATGTCTATCTAATCTATCCATCCATCATCTATCTATCCATCCATCCATCATCTATCTATCCATCTATCATCCATCCATCCATCCATCATCTATCTATCCATCCATCTATCCATCCATCATCATCCATCCATCCATCATCTATCTGTCCATTATCTATCCATCCATCCATCCATCCATCCATCATCTATCTGTCCATCTATCCATCCATCCATCATCATCTGTCCATCTATCCATCCATCCATCCATCATCTATCCATCCATCCATCTATCTGTCCATCATCTATCTATCCATCCATCTATCCATCCATCCATCATCTATCCATCATTCTGTCCATCATCTATCATCCATCCATCCATCCATCCATCCATCATCTATCCATCCATCTGTCCATCATCATCCATCCATCCATCTAATCTTTTTGTTTTCTAATAGATTGTATTGCGCTCAAAACCTTCAGACTTCAAGCTTTTAAAACTTATTCAAACTTTCTGGTCCGACTTTCTTGAGCAACATCAAAGTTTGTCTTGTGAAGTTTCTGATCTAGTTACTCTTTTACACTTGCCGACTGCTAATAAAGTTGAATCTAATTATAAAGCATACAGCTTTGCAATGAGCACAAATGCATGCAAAATGCTCTAATTTGTGTGTGTGTGTGTGTGTGTGTGGTGTGGGGTGTGGGGTGTAGGGGGGGGTTGAATGGTTTAGCTCTAGAGATTTAGATTGTCTGTCTGTTTCATGCCCTCAACTCAACAAAAGCTACTTTCACAAACAGCTAGAGCTGTACGAGTGAGTCCAGTGGGATAATAATGATGCCCGTTTGACACAAACACTAGTAAAGTCCATCAACACTGTTCATGTTACACATTAAATAGTGTAATGAGGACAGAGATGGGTGTGTTTCCTGCTGCTGCCACTAGATGGAGCCGTTAACCTGCAGACGACAGTCACATAACACAACATTTAATGAGCAGACCTGGTGAGATGGAAAGAACAGCATTTATCATATTTCTCTGAATTACTATTATTATGTAGTGTCATTTAATGCACAGTTTGCATGTTTTATACATTATTAGCTCTGTTAGTCCTATTGGTCATGCTTACGAGATAAAACCTTTTAATAACGAACAGTGACATTTCCATGATGTTTTGAGATTTCCATAAAATCACCAATTTTATCATTTCACAATATTTCCAGGTTTTTCTTGACCATTGAAAGCCTTTTTAGACCATTAACCCTCTATGGTATGCATTATGTTCTAACCATGAAATATTTTTTCAAATAAGTTATATCATGAAATAGCTTAAACCATACAAACCAAAAAAGATTTGAGGGGTGGTACTTAGTAGTGTTAATTTCGTCCGCTATTTTTAAATTTAGTCTCAGTCTTAGTCCTGTGTCAAATGTGCTTTTTAGTTTTTATCATATTTAGTCAACCTTGTCCTTTTTTTGTTTAGTCAAGTTTTAGTCGACTAAATGTCATTTTAGTCTAGTTTTCGTCAATAAAAACTTCGTCACATTTTCGTCATGCTGCATTGATAATCCTGATTATTTTGCTCAAAATTATAATCACAAGGATTGTTGTCATTTGAGGAATGTATTTATTGTTGCACTTTCACTTATAAGCACAAATCAAGAGAATGTCGACCCATACGCATGGTTTATTTTACCTCATATAGTTTAGTGATTTATTATAGGCTATCATGTAGGGGAGAGCGGGGCACAACCTAACGCTTTATGACTCTCTGTTTGTGTAAATCCACTTGGGGTTCAGAGTATTTATTTTTTCCCCACATTAATTTCACTCATGTCTAGTACAATTATGTGGTTTTGTTTCATTAACACAGTATATACTTTTTTCTTGATTTACCCCAAGCCTGCAGCACTCGTGTTAGAAACTGAAGCCGACGCGCCTCGATCGCCCCCTGGTGGCTGGTCCCAGTATAGCTCATAACCCCCGCCCCTCCGTGTATTCTAATGGACGCGATACAAACTAAACAATCAAATTACACTTCATATAATTTTTTCCCCAAAGTTGGTTTCTGTCATTTTAGGCAGTTTTTATCACGCTGATTTCATTTCAAGTGTTCATTTTTTAAATAAGTTTGGTTTTAGTTAGTTATTTGATGCTATAAAAACGGGGGTGTGTGACGTCATGATTGACAGTTGAGATTGACAGCTTCAAGTTGTCACTGAGGCATAAACGGACTTTTTTCGGGAGGAGATTGGAGCTTTAGCTTTAATTTCTACATTTCCATAACTGTTTATTTCACACCGACATAATGAATTGTTCTGCATCTGTGAGAGTGTAGGCGGGCTTTTGATATCGCGGCTCTACTTCCTGCTCTCTACTGCGCAGACTCGGTCCCAGATCTGCGCAAGATGTCAGCGCCATATTCGGACCTCCGGAGGCTTCACTTTTCTTCAGCGGGAGAGAATGAAGTCGTCCATATTTTTTTACGGTATATGATTTACCCCGAAAGAATGGAAGTGAAATGTGACATTGGTGAGGTACATTGCAACATGACCAAATGACAGCTTAAAATGTTATCTGATATAATCAAAGAATATCCAAGACAAACTAAAATATTTTGTCAATAAAATACAATTATTAACTTTTTTAAATAAAATAATGGCATTTTTTAATCATTAAAATAGTAATTTTTGAGTTTGACAACAAACACACCTCAAAACACAGCTATACAGCATAGTTCAAAACATAATAATTAATAACTTCTGAACATTGACTCTCAGTCATTACTGACATTTTTCTCATGGTTTCTCAATAGAATTCATAAAAGAATAGAATATCATATTTCTAATAGGGGCTCAACTGGAATTAACCCCGGCTCGTGTCTTCTGCTGTTAGATCAGCATTAAAGAACGATTTCAACTGTTAAATAACAGATATAAGATTACAATAATATCACATTTGTCGAGTTTTAAATAAACAAAAAACAGAGATGAAAAATTAACTTAAGAAATTTACTTGCTATGGTTAAATAAATGTTCAGTGATATCTTCCAAAGATTTTTTAATTTTGGCGCAATTTTTTCTCTAAATAATGTTGATATGGCAACTAGTAAATACACTAAGTTTGGTCATCCTGGCATGTGTGGAAAGTGTTAAACCATGTGTGTTACAACTAACCCCGCGTTAGGTTGTGCCCCACTCACTCCTAGGCCTAATGGAAAAATAAGAAACTTATCTAAAAATTTAAAAGTGAAATTCCACATTACTTTAACGTTTTTTCTATTAAAACAACAGCAAAAAAGACTTTGTATTGTGTCACAGAGGTTTCATAAGTGCAGCAAACACGATCGCTAATAGTCGAGAGATCATGTTTGGATTTATTACAGTTCATCACTGAAGGTTTGATGGCAGATTTAGTCGCACAAACGGCACAAGAGACAGAACACAGACCGACTGAATGACACTTTAAGCAGAAAACCTCAAATGGAGATGCTGAAACGCAGATTACTTGTTTATTGGTGTTTTCAGAGACAGCTCGTGCACCAGTGTTAATTTCGTTGACGAATAATTTTCGTCAACGACATTTTTTCACTGATGAAAACGAGACGATAACTAAAAACCAGTTTTGAATGACAAAAACTATGACTAAAATCTACTGTCATTTTCGTCAACGGATAAAAACGCGACGAAAATGTCATGGAGGGCCGATTAGGGAAGAGATCCCGTCAGAACTGATGTCCTGTGTAACGGATGCGCTCATTTGAATTGTAACGTGCGGATCTAACCGCGGGAAAACACGGAGCTGTTGAGCTTCTACAGGCTCACGCGACAGCGCTTCAGAGCGGCTCAATCAATGAATAACACACATTTATGACAGGTAATGTTAATGAACTAATGCTGAGGAATAATGACAATGTTTACTTTACGATGTTTATATAGTAATATGTTTTAGACGGTTGTAACAATGCATATTTTATCTCCCTTATCTGAACTTGAATGAGCAGCCATTTCAAAATAAGAGTCACGGTGTATTTCAAGCTTACTTATAATTAAAAGTCACATTAATATATAAGTTTTTTCCCCCCTGGTCATTATTGATATTTTGGTTACACAATAAACTGTATTTAATTTAATTCCCATTTAATTCTTAGTAAGGATGAAAGACTAAGGACATTATTTTACATATTATTCAATAATGTATTAGGGTTATGATAGTTAACTTAAATCATTTTAAAAATCATCATTACTTCAAATTAAATAAACATTAACTGAAATAATCAAATTAAAAAAGCTTATTTGGAGCTTTAGGCTTAACCTGATATACTAACTAAAACAGAAATAAAAATGTATATAAACTATATAGACGTTTTTTTTTAAAAAACAAAAAGACAAAAAAAATACAATAAAATCTAATAAAAAATATTAACAAAAACTAATATCAATATATATTTTTATAAAGTGTATTTTTTTTTCATTTCGCCCCACAATTTTCTAAATGCGCTCCAACATTTTTCAATTTAGGAGCATATGTGCTCTTTGGGGAAAAAACTATGCATCAAGCCCTGATGAGTACTGAGTTGAGCTGAATTTTTCGTGTATTTTTGCGCTTGAACGGTCAAAATCAAATTGTTGTCTAAATTTCAGTTTTGGCATGTATTCAAGTAACAGTGGTTATGTAATGCTTAAATGCTTAATACATTACTATTTAACTAAACTCATTAGATTTTAGTCGACTAAATCTACTGTAGATTGTCAACTAAAATTTTATGATATTTATTCGACTAAAACTAGACTAAAACTCAAACAATCCAGGTGACTAAAATATGACTAAAACTAAATGGCATTTTAGTCAAAACACAACTATACTATAATAAACACTTTAAATAAATAACTGCAATTATATTGTTGATGCTACTATGTATAAAAAATCCCAGTGGGGAAATACATTACTGCAATTCCACTGTGGGACAGCGCTGCCAAATGGAAACATTGATATTTTCTCAATTTACAGTAAAACTATGTTAGACAAAGTTGATTTGTGAATAAGAATATCTAATTTACTTTCCAAAGATGCTGCAAAAAAATCCCTCTTGAGAAGAGACATTTAGAAATGAGGTTATTAGAGCAATTTCTGGAGTTTTGGAGGGACATTCAAATGTCATGTGACTTAAAAACAGCACATCATTGGCTACCTTAAGGCCTGCCCTTTTCCGTAGCTAGAAGTTCGTAAGCTCTCCGTAAAGTAATGCATAGTCACATAATATGACGTTTACCCTCAATGATCCAATAACAGCCTTCAAATACGTGAGCAGAAGTTGTGTTGAAATGCCGTGAATTTCAGTTTATATTTCATTCTAACTACTTTTGCATCAATAACTAACGGTAAAAATAAGTTTCAATTAAATACGATAGGCCTACTTAATCATGAATAACTTAATAAATGTTTTTATATGTAAATAACATTTAGAAACTATTTGAAACGAAATTAATAAGGATCAATAAATAAATACTGATACAAAAAAAAAAAACAAGAAATTACATTTATTGATTATGACTGATTTTATTTGACATGCACACAGCGGCACTGTTTTGGACGGGTTCGTGTTGAAGAGCTGCTAACAAAGTCATCTTTTCACATAATGTTTTCTCTCTTAAAATGTAAGCGAGTGTAAACGCCAGGATTATCATATACGTGTAAAGAATTGAAGTCTGTCATGTAAAACAAGAGCTTATTGATTCAGTTCAGTCTGTCTGCTGTATTATTCCGACCGTTACTCCTCATCAGAGGCTTCCGTAAATATTTAGTTCATACGTAGAGTTACGCTTCAACTACGTTTAATGGTGCAACGCAAAAATATTTAGTAGTGCGTAAGTTGTAACTTGGTGCCCATTTACATCAAAACTAGGCTTGTAACTTGCGCACAGCTGGTGCAACTGGCCCCTGAAGAGCAGTTTTGAAGCGTAAAGTCGGCCATCTTGGCAACGCGTCACTCCCGTATAACTGACAATGGGCAAAGAGGCGGGACATGGGCGGAGCTAAGGTGACGTGATGACTAACAGACAGCAGACAAACGGCAATCCACCTGTCACTCAAAGTGGCCACGCCCTTAATTATCAAATCAAATCAAATCACCTTTATTTATATAGCGCTTTTTACCATGGCAATTGTTTCAAAGCAGCTTCACAGTGGTAACAGGAAAATAATGCAACAGAATTTGATTCGGCTGTACAGCCGCTCTGGTGAAAACAGTGATGTCATCCAGCTCATTTAAATTATCATATAGTGTCAATGCGGGCAGATCAGTAATATAGTTGAAATTTAAGTGTCCCCAACTGAGCAAGCCAAAAGCCAAAGGCGACGGTGGCAAGGAACCAAAACTCCTTCAGGGCCAGAATGGAGAAAAAAACCTTGGGAGAAACCAGGCTCAGTCGGGGTGCCAGTTCTCCTCTGGCCGACGAACAAATAGTGTATGATTATGATTCTGGCAACATTACAGGTCAGAAGTCATATTAGATCAATAGATATTCGTAGGATTATTCGAAAGATTGGAGTCGTCACGCCGGGGACGGGTTTAATGAGGATGTCGTGTCGATGCGGCATTTACAGGGGGGAGTTTAATTGACACGGTCTCTACAGACACTTCAGGGATATGGTCATCATGTCCAGGCTAAGGTCCACCATCTGGTCCGGATACGGCCCGGATCCGGCCGACTGCAGTAAACCTCGGGATAAACAGAGAGACTAACATTAGCGTAGATGCCATTCTTCTTATGATGTAACGAGTACATCAGGTGTTATGGGAAGTGTTCCCGGTTCCAGCTGACCTAGTTAATGCAGCCTAAAACAATCATTTAACTGATTTGAATAATAGAAATTAAAAATGTTTTATGTGTATGCCATAGTAAAGAGATGTGTTTTTAGTCTAGATTTAAACTGACAGAGTGTGTCTGCTTCCCGAACAATGCTAGGAAGACTGTTCCAGAGTTTAGGTGCTAAATAGGAAAAGGATCGACCGCCTGCAGTTGATTTTGATATTCTAGGTATTATCAACTGGCCAGAGTTTTGAGACCGCAATAGACGTGATGGAGTATAATGCGTTAAGAGCTCGCTCAAGTACTGGGGCGCTAAACCATTTAGTGCTTTGTAAGTAATCAGCAAGATTTTAAAATGTATACGATGTTTAATAGGGAGCCAATGCAGTGTTGCCAGAACCGGGCTAATATGGTCATACTTCCTGGTTCTAGTAAGAACTCGAGCTGCTACGTTTTGGACAAGCTGCAGTTTATTTATTAAGCGAGCAGGGCAACCACCCAGTAGAGCATTACAATAATCTAGCCTTGAGGTCATGAACGCATGAACTGTTCAGTATTTTGCATTGAAAGCATGTGCCGTAATTTAGATATATTTTTAAGATGGTAGAATGCAGTTTTACAGATGCTAGAAACGTGGCTTTCAAATGAGAGATTGGTATCAAAGAGCACACCCAGGTTCCTAACTGACGACGAGGACTTGACAGAGCAGCCATCGAGTGTTAGACAGTATTCTAGGTTACTACTTGTGGAGTTTTTTTGTCCAATGATTAAAAATTCAGTTTTTTCTGAATTAAGTTGCAGGAAATTACTAGTCATCCAATTTTTTATATCAGCTATGCATTCTGTTAATCTTGTGAATTGGTAAGTTTCGTCAGGGCGTGAAGAAATATAGAGCTGAGTATCGTCAGCATAACAATGAAAATTAACGCCATGCTTCCTAATAATATCTCCCAGTGGTAGCATGTACAGGGTGAAAAGCAACGGTCCTAGCACTGAGCCCTGCGGTACTCCATACTGAACTTGTGTTCGGTGTGACATCTCTTCATTTACTGCTACAAACTGATAACGGTCAGATAAGTATGATTTAAACCATGCCAATGAAGTTCCACTAATGCCAACATAATTTTCGAGTCTATTCAAAAGAATGTTGTGGTCGATAGTATCGAATGCAGCGCTAAGATCGAGTAACACTAACAGAGAGATACAACCACGATCGGATGATAAGAGTAAATCATTTGTAACTCTAATGAGAGCAGTCTCAGTACTATGATACGGTCTAAATCCTGACTGGAAATCCTCACAGATACCATGTAACTTATGCAGAAATTATGCAGAACTTTAAGGCTTTATATAATGTAAACGAATGAGTTATAAAATAATTCACCCCCCTCACAGTTGTCATGAAGGGCAAAATTAGCCGTATAGACCAAAACCACAATTTGTACCAGGCTGTAAACATGTTTTTTTCTGCTGTAAAGTTGGGCATTTTAACATGGGGCTCAATGAGATTCTGTTCCCTTCTGGAGCCTGTCTCTAGTGGCCAGTCGATGAATTGCAGTTTAATTCACTTCCATATTGGCTTTAAGAGAAACTGGGATTAGGGTGCCGCTTGGAAAAACCCCATAGTCTTCCATTGATGGGGTCAAAACGTGTATATAATAACTCTAATAGAGTATTTAAGCTTCATCCACCAAGGATCTATCGCTAGAAACTAGCTAGGACATGTTAGCAATGCTAATTTATGCCTGCAATGTTTTAAAACATTCTAACATACTAAAACATGTTAGCAACATGCTAATTCGTGTTAACAATTTGTTAAATCAGGCTAACGATGTGTTAATTCATGTTAGCAAAGTGTTAAACATGTTAAAACATGCTATCAACAAGCTAATTAATGCTAACAATGTGTTATTTCACGCTAGCAATGTTAAACATGTTAAAACATGCTATCAATATGTTAAAACATGTTAGCAAAGTCTCAAAACATGTTAACAATGTTAAAATGTTAGCAACATGCTCCACCATGCTAACAATGTGTTAAATAATGGTAACGATGTGTTAATTCATGTTAGCAAAGTCTTAAAACATGTTAGCAATGTGTTAAAATGGTAGCAACATGCTCAATCATGTTAGCAATGTGTTAAAATATGCTAGCAACATGCTAATCTATGCTAACAATGTGTTAAATAATGCTAACGATGTGTTAATTCATGTTAGCAAAGTGTTAAAACATGTTAACAACTGGCTAATTCATGTTAGAAATGTTAAAACATACTAGTAACATGTTAAATCATGTTAGCAACATGCTCAGTCATGTTAGCAACGTGTTAAAACATGCTATGCTTTTTTTTTTTAATTCACCCCACAAAGAAATAAATTAGAAATGTTATTTTTAGAGTATCTATAAACAGAGGAGGCATTTGCCATTCAGAGGCCCGATTCATAGAAACAGTCGGAGGCCCCATATGAGAAAAAAAGACAGACAAAAACATTTTATGAAATGCGACTGCATGTGTTTTATTTAACAATGTTATCTCATATTTCACTCGAAATAGTCTATTTATATCTCTTTAACCATGTTAAGGTCTGAAAAATACATAAAATGATGGCTCAACCCATAAGTATGATGGTGTTTATTTACAAGTGCACTGAAAATACAATAATCCAGTAGTGAAGAAATATATACAAGTGTACCATCCCGAAAACAGAGTATCAGACCACAAAAACAACAACAACAGCGTACCAAAACAACAAAATAAGTCATAGATATACAACTATACAAATATGTACACAAACTCACGAGTATAACACGAACGATCTAACAATAAAACAGATAAACCGTGAGTATGTGTGATGTCTGGAGGCAATAACAGAAATATGGAATAATATATTCCATAATGAAATGATACTTCTAAACATGAAACTAAACCACCAGTAGGTGGCGGCAAAACGAGTGAGTCATTGAATCATTCAGGCAAACGATTCCTTCAAAATGGCTGATTCATTAAGAGACAAAGCAAGTGACTAGCTGTGTCCGAAATCACACACTCTCATTTTGAATAATTACTTCACGACCGCTAATATAGTATGAATGTAATCCAGACGTACTATATCCGCCATGTTGTCATCATTATCATGTGGCCAGCGTCAGTTGTGTCACTGTCGTTCACAAATCCTCTCCCGTGGCCTCATGGGATAGTGAAGTGTCCATCATGTGTACACTTCAGAATCAGACATACTGTTTTTCGCCTGCTATATAGTAGGGAAGTATCATAGACTATAAAAAAATATGGACGTAGTGTCCGTGACGTCACCCATAGGTTTCTGAAGAGAGTTTTTGAAGCGTAAAGTCGGCCGTTGTGTCACGGTTCAGTCTTCTGCATTAAACAGGCATGGGAAATACACATTAGAATACAATAATAAAATAATCTGACTGCATTGATGTCGTGATCACGAGAGCTGATCCAGAGGCGCTGACCGGAGCACACGGACACTGACCTCGTACACGGCAAAAACCACCATGTTAACGGGAAACGCCCGCAAGCAGTTTATCCCAAGACTCTTGAAGAAAATCCCTAAACCCTCGTTCCGCGCAGTCTCTGTAACGCAGTGAACGAGTCGTCGGTATCTCTTCTCCAAGCGCACGCCGTCCATCTGCAGACGGGCTTTGATCACATCCATGGGCGTCCCGACGGACCAGCCGGCCATTCCCGCGACTCCACCGGCCAACAGCACCACTGCCCACTCTGACAACATCAACCAGAGAAAAGATCCACTGACTTTATCAGGTAAACATAAGACTAACTTTGAGATGCTAGTAATATTTCAACTGATTATCCATCATCATTTATTATAAAAATCACGAGTATCAAATATGGTCATCAGGCTGATATGGTCATCAGGCTTTATATCATCAGGTTTATTTGTTCATCTCTCAAAGATCACTGTATTGCATTGCATTATATGTTTGAAAACTGCGCATTTAAATATCTTAATAAGACAGATTATTGGCAGATATTGATATTTATATGCATTTTATCAAGTATCTGCTATACCAGGGGTTTTCAAACTGGGGCCGCAAAGGAATGTCAGGGGAAAAGTCTGCTCTAGAGAAAAAAAACATGAAAAATGTCAATAAATAAATTAGATTAAAATAAATAAGAGATTTTAAAATAATTTTAAAACGAGTAAATAAACACATTAGCTTAATTTATTAATTGTGATTAAAAGTCTAGAGAAAAAAATAAAATAAATTAGATTCAAATAAATAAATTATTGAATGTTAAATTAATATATGATAAAGTGTAAAAAAATATTAAATTAAATAAATGAGATTAAAATTAATATATGTGGAAAAGTGTAAAAATGTGAATATAATAATAATAATAATAAATATATATATATATATATAAATGTAAAATATAATAAAGTGTAACTTTTTTTTTTAAAATAAATTATATATTAAATATATTATAAATTTTTTACTGTATTAATTGGGTGTTTATAAAAGAGATGTCTTTTCTGTCATGATGGGGTCCCTCACACGAGGATGCTCATATTTGGGGGTCTGTGGCGTCTAAACGTTTGGAAAACCCTGAGCTATACTGTTATAAAGATCTCCCTGATTTACATTACAAGCATCATAATTTCATCACTTTTTGCCCATATAAATATCAGCATCTGCACCATATTTTTCTCAGTTTGGGCCTGTTTATTACAAACTGTTTTGTAATATTTTGTCTAAAGGTTCAATAAACTGCCATTTAAAAAAACGTATTTCATGTCAGGCTTTACAGTAGGTTCAGTACTTTTGCATATTGTATTAAATATCATCTTACAAAGGCAGATATTTATATGCATTTTATCAAGTATCTGCTATAAAGATCTCTAATTTACGAGCATCAAAATTTAATCTTACTTTTTGTCCATTAATATTAGCATTTGCTGTTTTTTCGTCATATTCTCACTATATCATATATCATATTCTCAGCCATAAACTCAAAAACACATGCAAGCTTTAAGGTGTGTGTGTGTGTGTGTGTGTAGATATTTAGGTCCAATAAACTTCCATTTCAAAGAATTCGATTTTCAGATTATTTCATATGTCAGGCTTTACAGGGGAAAGATCATGATTCAGTAAATCAATAATCACAATGATTTATTTATTTATTTATTTTTATCTAGACTATATGGTCACTCACTATATTTCAAATTATGGAAAAGAGCAGCAGATTTCTTCCACAGAAGAAATGGTGTGAGTAAATGATGGTTATGGATGGTTTAATATCTTGGGATCTAGTTTGTGCTCACTGAAGACGCACTTTCACGAGGTCGCCAGGAGACATTACAGAGATCTGAGGAAGAACACGGTAAACGGTAAGTGTTTTGACTGGCCCTATTTTAGCGTCTGAAGCTCACGGCGCAGCTGCACTTCGGCCGTGTCCGAATTCCCTTTTGCTAGTTTAACGACGGGAAAAACAGTCGGCGCACCCAGCGCATGGTCCAAAAGGGTTGTCCCTCGTCTCTTAATGAGTCATGGGTGTGTTTTGTGCGTAACGTACAATAAACCAATCAGAGTCTCATCTCCCTTTCCCTTTAAAAGCCAATTGTGCTCGCACCATGAGCGGATTCACTATTTACATGAGGAGAGACTGAACGCTTCTCCAGAGAGGAATCCTTTTATTATTAATATTTAAACGTGTGTGCTGCTGCGCATCCCTGTGTGTGTAATAAGCAGAGTGTAACTGTAATAACTATAAGGATAACGATATAGTTTTGATAATCATTGTAATTCTATGAGAATAGTGAAGTCCACTATATAATGATAGGCAGTTATAGTGTCTAAGTTAAGTTACTTAGACACTAAGTGAAAATAGCATATTTTCTTCATTTACACTGTTTAAATAGCAATAGATTCTATTTACACTATGTACAAATAGTATTTTTTTGCAATAAATGTAAATAGTAGTAATGATATTTATATAAATAGTGGCAGATAATATTTGCACCTCAGTGTTGTTGTACATTAAACAGTATGCAATAATAACATAGAGCCGTGGTCTTCACTATTTTTTTCATGAGAGCCACTTTTACCGCAAAGTATCAAAAGTTACATCCAGTCATAAATAGCATGTCTGCTTATGAGTCTGTCATCTCTGAACATACAATATGCAATGCAATAAATACAAGTACATAGATAGAGGGTATGCATAATATATTTTTAATGTAAACTTTCTTTTAGTGCTGCCAATCGATTAAAAAAATTAACTAGATTATTCACACATTTTTCTGTTTAAAACACGTTTTTAATATATTTTATAATGTAATAATTTCACAGTAAATCACCAAATTAATGTAGAAAAAAACAAAGACAGTATATTTTAAATACTTTGAATATGAATAAAGGCCAGTTTCACTGATACTGATGTCTCTACGATAGATTTTAAACATTAATTATAGCCATTCAACATTACAGTGTAATTGAAAGCTTTTTAACATTTATTAGGCTTCAAACTTACTATGAATTAAATATAGATTAATCCGTATAAAGCTAAAGTTCTTTAGTCAAGAGCAGTGAGTGATTAACATTAATAACAGACATCATTAGTGGTCACTGTCACTTTAAGATCTGCCGCTGCCGAACATGACGCGGATCTCACGCGTCCCATTTCCTCACAACTCTTTAAGTTCATTTAAGAGGTTATTTAACTCATTTAAAACTGTTCTCATGAGGTACTCGACAAAACGTACATTTAGGCATAATTCTGTGTGTTATAGTTTGTTCAAGAGCGAAAGAGAACTGGATTCTGGCGCGCTGATGCTGGCGCATAACCCGCACCACTAATCCTAGTTGACAATGCGTATCATATGCACGTAAAAAGTCATTTTGGCGTATAAATCGCATGATAAATACAATTCGTGTTATAGATACGCATTTCACGTGTTGATCTATAAGAGCACATTCGGCATTAAAAACTGGCAACTCCGCAGCGAATCATGGACGGAAGGGCAGAGCACGTTTAAATATCCTTTCTATATTTCCATCTTGTAATGCTGCTGATTTTGGGTAGCCTATTTTTTTTTAAATATAAATTATTTGTAATAGAGCAGACACTTTGAGTTTTTAATGGGTTATGTTATAGCCATGCTTGTTTTTATGAAATATATGTATTGACTGCATGATAATTTCACCGTATTATTTACTGCCATGCGAGCCGCAAATTAAGCTGGGCGAGCCGCGCAATGAGTAACACTGACATAGAGAGTAAATGATTATATTTATTCAAATTTTTAAATGGATGACCCTTTATTGGGACAATAAAGCCCTCCCTAACTGATAAACACTTTATTATTAAACACGTTAGACACTTTATTTCCACTTTTCGAATATTTTCTTCATTTTTACTTTCGAACTCGGGTCGATTTGCGTCAGAACTTTCTGCTACACTATTGATACTGTTGATCCAGCGTCTTCCGTAATTTTGTCTGGACCAATCAGATGTCAGTGGGCGGAGTTAGTGTAAATATCCTCTGCCAACAAGGGGGGCTATTCACTTTATAGGGGGTGTCCAAAGTCCGGCCCGCGGGATGAATTTCAAACGGCCTGCAGCTCGTCTATTAAAATATATTATATGTGGCCCGCCACACATAATTTACAACTCGTGCAGTTTCACAATGTCAACACAAGGTGGCAGTACTAGATTTTAGGCCAGGGAAACGGAAACATTAACGTGCCAAAAGCGGAACAAACCAGCGCTACTTGTGCGCAGCGCAACTCGCGAGCTCTGAGTCTGAACAAATGTGTCTGGATCACACGACCACTAAACAGCCAATGAGAAGCGTTCGAGTTCGGCGCAGAGGTCTCCGGTACTGCAAATCTCTCGTGATTTCATTTAGTTTAAAGCCATTTAAAACAGCGCTGACTTAATCAACAACACTAACATAAAAATCAGGAGAAACACTGAGCCGATCCAGTCAGAATACTTTAACTAACAATTAACCATCATTCATCATGGATTTACTGTGGTAACACAATCTGTAACCGTGGTATTTTGTCAGAAATGTAGGGTAATATCTCATTTTATTAAATTTTTAATGTAGACATGTAAGTTATTAAATGAGTAATAAAGGCCAAATTACAGAAATGTTTTGTCATAACCCTTACGAAAATGAACCATGGTTTTACTACAAATAAAACCAAAAAACCATGGTTATTATAGTTAAACCATAGTAACCACAAATTAACAATGGCTTTGCTACTCTAACCATAGTTTAACCATGGTATTTGTGGTAAAACTGTGGTTATATAAATGATAATCAATTAGCCAAAAAAACATGTCTACTACACTTTTACCATAATAAAACCATGGTTAATTTTCGTAAGGGAAACTTGCAGTTTTGTGCATTTTTATGTATATTAAATGTGTTTATAGACTACCTGTCAGCTCAACCTTTTGTCAAATCTGTCATGTTTCCAAGAAACAAAACATGTGAGATATATATATATATATATATATATATATATAAAATAGAAAAGGAACCGGCCCCCAGGTGTGTCCACAACATCGAATCTGGCCGAATGGAGGAACAATGTCATTGGAATCAATTTTAAAACAACAAAGCCGTAATTGTGAAACTCTGGGAAACTCTAGATTTTCTTTAAGCCGAGTTTCCGAGTTGGTGGTGTCAGTGAGAAAGCATGTTTGATACAATGGATGCAGTGAGGTAAATTTGTTCTAATTAATGATTTTTTTTTTCTTTCCATGAAACTAAGTTGCATGTACTGTACAAAATGCCATAGTATTGCCCTAGTCCAGGGGCTTTCAAACTTTATGATGCCAAGGACCCCCAAATATGATGAACCTTTTATGAGGGACCCCCTTCCTAAAATCCATCTGTATTTTTTTATGTATGAAAGAACATTTAAACTGTAGATAAATAGTAAGTGTGACATTATAAATACAACATATTCTTTCCAAACTTAAATTGGCTATACTTAATGTTGGATGTATAAAAAAAGAACGTTTTCTATAAAAAATTATTTGTATAAGCAACTTTCACAATAAATGTATGTAAGCAGCTTATGTACCGCGTTAAGAATACCGCCTTACAACCCCAGTGAGCGAGATAAAGGGGACTATAGTGAGGAAAAACTCACTAGAAAGATACAAAGCAAACATATACAATTCTGGAAAGTATGTATAAACATTTATAAATTAAACAGTTAGAATGTTTGGTAGACTTTATCCATTTTTGCTTTGTCTTTTTATTCTCTGAAATTTTCTGGGGACCCCTTAGAACCTTCTGGAGGACCCCTGAGGGTCCCCGGACCCCAGTTTGAAAACCCCTGCTCTAGCCTACAATATTACGATAGAATATATATAACGATTCAATTTACAGCACCTTTATGAATTGAATAAAAAGGCAAAAACACCCAATGTGCATTATTCCTCATTTTCTAGTTATAAATTATGTTGAATTTCATGTACGCCATCTTGCTCTGAAAGTGAATATCATACTTATGATACTCGTAAATACGACTTTCCCAGGAGGACGTGACCATTAGTAGCAGTAACCAAGAGACGAGGCAGACTCTTCAAGCTTGGTTTTGAATCATCATCATATTTATATTATATTTGCTTTTTTTCTTTATTTTCTGATCTGACACTGGTATTTAATGGTGTAAAGAGCAACCCTGAGCCACTCCACCCGCCAGGCCTGACAGGAAGATGTCGAGCTTGGAGTTGGGCGTGCCGATCCCGCGGAGCTGAGCCAAACACTGCAGACAGTTCCGGTACGTGCCGAACACCACGGAGGATGTCATGGATATAGTGGTGACGGGCAGAGCCATTCCCTTAAAGAAGCCATGAACCTGCAGCAAAGCGACGGGGAGGAGAAATTAGACATAAATAATATTTTAATGTCTGAGCTCACGGCGCAGCTGCACTTCGGGCGTGTCTGAATCCACTTTTGCTAGTTTAACGACGGAAAAAATGGTCGGCGCGCCCGGCACACAGTCCAAAAGGGTTGTGCCTCGTCTCTTAATGAGTCATGGGTGTGTTTTGGGCGTAACGTGCAATAAACCAATCAGAGTCTCATCTCCCTTTCCCTTTAAAAGCCAGTTGTGCTCACCCCATGAAGGAATCACTATTTACATGGAGGAATATAGACACCCTTAACCTGACGAGTCAGTTTAAATACATGTGTATTGCCACGATTGGTTAAATAAGTAGCCAATTTCATTCGTCATTACTGCAAATACATAATTCTGATACAATGACTATAATTGCAATGACTATATGACAGGCATTTTCATCTTTATGTACACAATAATAATCTTCTACATTGTAATCCTTTTATTTTTAATAAGAGTGTGTGTGCGTTGTGCACTGCCTATCGGCTCATATTACTAACACACCCTTTAAATAACACAAAAAATACTGCGCTATTGACTTTAGAGCAGGTTTGTGTTGGTCAATGGCGCAGTCGTTTTCAGTTCCTCACAATAGCAACGCTCCAACAATGCTCCTGAACACACACCTGGTTCAGACCAGACGCCCATGGGTGAACAGATGCGCCAGTGCATTTGATATTTAAACAACGTGGAGCTGGACGTGAACATGAGAACTGCGCCAGCCTGAAACTAGCAGAAAACACTTGCGTCTGGCGTCACATTGCGCCGGGTGTATGATAGGACCCATTGAGAGAACATTCGGGCCAAAAATCTACATATTATTACAGTACTTTTATTCAGTAACTTTTCATTCTCTGGAAGAATTATGAGTGGTGCACATGCAAACCTCACCCTCTTCACAGGTTTATCATCAGTACTTGCAAACTGTAGTCGTTGTAAAGCAACGTCTGTTGATTGTAAATGTGCTATATAAATAAAATTGCTTGCTGACAAAAATTGTAGTTAGTAACGTAATCTAGATTACTCATTCAACCCTCTGGTACTGTACGTGTTTTTATTTCAATTAAATTAATGTACTGTATTTTAATATGATAGTTTTTTTATTTTAATATTTTGTATTTTTAGGGGATTTTATGGTATTTAATTATATTTATGCAGTAGTTATAATCCATGTATTCACTTTTTGAGCATGGACCTGAAAATGAAATTTCCAACTTAAATCTTGAATGCTTTGATCACAGACTGAGATTTGGTCTCTTCTTACTTGGCAGATTATTGTGAATTTAGAAAAAGTTATACAATTTTACATTTATTGTTATGAAAAATGCACAAAAATACTATTTTAAATTTTTATATGAAATATATATTTTCAAAGCTATAAATCTAAACAAGATCTGCTCCAAATTTGAGGTTGATATCTCAAAAAATGAGCTTTCTGTCAGAGTTTGTTTGGGCGCAGTACCAAACGCTTCCACTAGGAAATGGATTCGACACAAATTCGTCTCCCATTCATTTCCAACCGTGAGGAGCAACAAGTGTGACTATTTTGTTTTCAGGACCATTTAACCTTTTCAAATCATGTCCATGATTTTTTTGTGTGTTCACACAGCAGGTGCCAAAACCTTTACCAAGTTTCATACCATTCTGATGAAGTAAAAAACGTAAAATGTTTTGGTCAAAAATGACCGAACAGCACCAGAGGGTTAAAGGTAATGTTTTCTGTCTGCTTTTTTATTACTTTTGACCTAACTCATTTATGACTTAGATTTGAATTGGGATATTGTGTACCATATTGATATATTAAAACGACAAAACAGAAAATATTTAAAATATATAAATAAGACACACAATAGGATTTTTTTCACTATTAACTAGTTGCTTATTTGCATGCATATTACTTGGATATTAGCTGTTTATTAGTACTTATAAATCACATATTAATGCTTAATTAATTAATGCATATTCTAAATCCCTTAATCCAACCCCATACCTATTAACAACTAATTTACTAACTACTATAAGCAGTAATTAGAAGTTTATTAAGGCAAAAGTCATAGTTAACAGTGAGAAATGGACCCTAATCTAAAGTGTGACTGAATTAGGGAGAATCAATAAATTACTAATAATTTACTGCCATTGTGTGAATAATATGCAATCATGAGGGCAGCTGTAATCAGATTATGAGCATTTTAAAATTTAATATAATCTAATTACAAGTACAACATTTTTGGAATCTGATCCAAATGTAATCCGGATTACATGTAATCAGTTACTACTAAGAACTGGATATTATAGTTAACTAAAACCATAAAAAAAAGAATTACTTGAAATAAAATACATTTTGATATTTCTCATTTTGATTTAGAACTTGATGTACTAAAATAACTAAAACGGAAATAAAAATTTATAAAACTATGTAGACGTATTTAAAAAAAAAAAAACCTAATAAAATGGCAAAAACAAAATTACTAAAATGAAAACGAAAGAAAAAAGCAAAATATAAATAAACACTAATAGTATCTCAGAGATACTTTAATAACACTGCTTCAAAGGAATGCTGTCAGGTGCATTAATCAGTGAATTGAACACAAATGTAAATTCCTCACCCCTTCTTTCTTGACGGTCATCACGACGCACTGCCAGATTCCAGTGAACTGTTTCTGAGTCTGGATTCTGACCTGTGCAGGGGTCAAACCAACATATTCAGATGCTATTACAGCTGTAAGTATGCAAATCACTATTATTTATGTCTGATGTTAAAGCCACAGTATGTAATTTTGGCCACTAGAGGGCGCTTATTCAAAACAATCATAAAGGCGTAGCTTGATGATGCGTAAATGAGTGTGGAATCATGGGAGTTGTCGTCTTCACCTCCACAGCTGATGGAAAGCTATCCGACGGGACTCGAGAAATCATGTTCATGGGTGAGCAAATGTATTAAAGTTTTATTAACGTTACAGGATATTTTACCCTGCTGTTTTTATCATGCTTATATGCCGCAGTCGCTCCTTTCGCTTTGTTGATTATGTTTATTTTATGATTAAAGTTACGTTTAACGTCCGCCTCCTTCTTCCCTGAACTTTGTTACAGTCACGTTTGATCACTTAAATTCACATTATTTTATTTCATTCTAATGAAACAGCCACGAGTGCTGAATTACTACTCATACAGGTCACTTTATTTGATGAAATTAAAATAGTGTCGGCCCAGATCCGGCCTGTACGCGTACAATCCAGATGTGGGCCGGATCTGGCCCGACACTGTTGCTGTCTGGGGTAACGCAGCGCTGTTTAAACAATCATACAAAAATACGTTTGAGTGTGTTGAAAGCTGTTATAACGTTACTCTGTGCGTTCGCTCGGCGGCGACTATGAGACACTTGTAAGCCTGATCGATATATGAGAATATCATGTTTTGCCAGTCATTATTACATATTCGGGTCTTTATCGACCCGGATCTATATCTAACACGGATGGATCTCCACCTGTTGCGATGATATAAAACTCTCCTGATATTAGAGTAACAATTACAGAAGAATAAAGTAAAGCACATTTTGTGACCTTTTGGAGCTTGGAAGGGTTCAGTTTGAGCAGATGTTTTATCCCATCATCACTGTCCTCGTCAGAGCTCATTTCCCAGTACATTCAGCATCTGGCTCATATTCGCCATCTCATATTCTCTAAACTATCTTCAAAATCAATATTTTGATCGCTGACAGCTTCTTCACCAGATCCATCATCAGTGACACTAGTATTTGATTGCGTTCAGTACTTGCTCTGCAGCCATTTTAAGTTTTTCTGATGATTCTTCCTATTCTTTTGTTTTCTGCCTGCGGTAACTATGAGTGAAACGTCACTTCATTATTGTGTATCAATAAAGGTGAACTGCACTTATTCAGTCATCAAAGATTCAATTATTGTTAAAAAAAATATATACTTACACTATTACACACCTCGGGTCATCAGCGACCCTATACAATTTTGACAAAAATGAATGGGAAAACAGGCATTGTTTTATCATTTTATAATTTTTTTTCTTGTTATATTGTTTATATTGAGTTGATTGAGGAATACTAAGATGTTTGATGTCTAACTTTAAAAAATGATTGAAGAGGAGGGTAGCGAATGACGTCCCAGGTCACATATATGTTTAAGGGTTAATAAAAGCGGGATGACTTGTTTTGCTAAATGGCATACAGTTCATTTTAAAACACTGTATGGTGGAGAAAATGCTGCATTACTGTTACTATAAATAAAGCTCTTTCTGATTATGCTGTTAGTTGTTACACATTACTCGCTGTAACTAACCATGTTGAGCGATATGATAATGATTAGTTTTCTGTCGATAAAGGTATCCTCACCTATTTAATAAAACACATGATATACACCGATCAGGCAAAACATTATGACCTAATATTGTGTTGGTCTCATTTTTGCTGCCAAAACAGCTCTGACCCATCGAGGCATGGACTCCACTAGACCCCTGAAGGTGTGCTGTGGTATCTGGCACCAAGATGTTAGCAGCAGATCCTTTAAGTCCTGTAAGTTGCGAGGTGGGGCCTCCATGGATCGGACTTGTTTGTTCAGCACATCCCACAGATGCTCGATTGGATTGAGATCTGGGGAATTTGGAGGCCAAGTCAACACCTCAAACTCGTTGTTGTGCTCCTCAAACCATTCCTGAACCATTTTTGCTTTCATTATCCTGCTGAAAGAGCCACAGCCACCAGGGAATACCGTTTCTATGAAAGGGTGTACATGGTCTGCAACAATGCTTAGGTAGGTGGTACGTGTCAAAGTAACATCCACATGGATGGCAGGACCCAAGGTTTCCCAGCAGAACATTGCCCAAAGCATCACACTGCCTCCGCCGGCTTGCCTTCTTCCCATAGTGCATCCTGGTGCCATGTGTTCCCCAGGTAAGCCACACACACACACCCGGCCATCCACGTGATGTAAAAGAAAACGTGATTCATCAGACCAGGCCACCTTCTTCCATTGCGCCGTGGTCCAGTTCTGATGCTCACGTGCCACTGTTGGCGCTTTCGGTGGTGGACAGGGGTCAGCATGGGCACCCTGACTGGTCTGCGGCTGTGCAGCCCCATACACAACAAACCGTGATGCACTGTGTATTCTGACACCTTTCTAACAGAACCAGCATTAACTTCTTGAGCAATTTGAGCTACAGTAGCTCGTCTGTTTGATCGGACCACACGGGCCAGCCTTTGCTCCCCACGTGCATCAATGAGCCTTGGCCGCCCATGACCCTGTCTCCGGTTCACCACTGTTCCTTCCTTGGAGCACTTTTGATAGATCCTGACCACTGCAGACCGGGAACACCCCACAAGAGCTGCAGTTTTGGAGATGCTCTGACCCAGTTGTCTAGCCATCACAATTTGGCCCTTGTCAAACTCGCTCAAATCCTTACACTTGCCCATTTTTCCTGCTTCTAACACATCAACTTTTTGATGGACAAAATGTTCACTTGCTGCCTAATATATCCCACCTACAAACAGGTGCCATGATAAAAAGATAATCAGTGTTATTCACTTCACCTGTCAGTGCTCAGAATGTTATGCCTGATCGGTGTATTAAAGCATCTTTGGTGTTTTCATGGTTTCTACAGAAGTAAAACCGTAAATCGAGGGTAATGCGGATATGGCGTCATTGACCGGCGACGCAATGGAAACATTTGGGATAATGCACACAAGTCAACAAAATATATAACATTGTTCTAGTGGTTTTTGGATATTTGAACCCAAAAAACTTACATATTGTGCCTTTAAGAGCCAAACATCCAATAATACAAGTGAAATAAGTTTACTTTGACAGTATCCAGCGGATAACCGACCGCCACGCCACACGCTCCTGAAAAACAACAACAAATCAAACTGGATTGTTCACATGAAGACGAGTTTGTCCTGCGTTATGTAATAATCATGCACGCAAGTATGACACACACCACTATCAATTATTTGTATGTTTACGTTTCCAATAATAGATGCAGAATGGAGTTCTAAATGTACAATCTGTTTGGGAGGATGCGCTGAAAAGAACAACCTTTGTTGTAGAAGAACAACCAATGTTTCCCAACCCTGTTCCTTTCAAACTCTTCATAAACAAACATCTGATTCAGCTCATCAGGTCATTCATACAGACTTAACATTGGCATAGAGAAGAGAGACGCCCAAAATGTTTATGGGAAACACTGTCTCTAAACACCAGGGCTAATTGAGGATTTTGACAAAGCCTTTTATATATTAAATCATATTTATGCCTTCAGTTCATCTGTTTTTATATAATTTTTTACATATACATAAATGAATAATGGTGTAAATTAAGTTTGCATGCCTCTATACAGTGGAATTCTACATATAACTTACTATATAGTCTAGAATTTTAACCCCTTAACTGTCATTTTTGATCATAAAATGCAAAATGCACTATCCAAACATACAGTAAATGGATAATGTAATTCATGAATGCTTTGGAGTACCTACGTTTGGTCTCGTTTTAAAGCACTTCTAAAAATGAAAGTGTAAAAAAGTTATGTTTAAATTTACAGTAAAGCAAATGTACTATACTAAACATTTATATTTTATACAAAATAAAAAAGTTTAATCTAAAAATGTTATAAAAATCAAAGCCATGTCTAAGCAAGTTGTGTTCCAAATTTGAAGTTGATATCACAAAAAATAAAATGTTTAGACGCAGATAGCCACCGGGTGATTCATCTCATGCATTCTCCTTTCACAAATTCATACATTTTTGTTACAATATTATTTCTATCACAGTCACCAAATATGGAACCTTGAATCTCAGACCTTTCCAACGACTTGTGTTTTGTCACGATTAGGAAAAAGTAAAAATAGTGCATTTGTAATATGAAACATGACTCCGCCCACTAGGGGGAGGAGCCTGCTAAAAGGAATTTAAAAGGCTTTTCCATGTCCGGTTTTCACAGGATGAATACTGAGGGTGTAAGCTACCTAATTTGTAACCCTGGACCACAAAACCAGTCATAAGAGTCAATTTTTTGAAACTGAGAAACCTGAAAGCCGAATAAATAAGCTTTCCATTGATGTATGGTTTGTTAGGATAGGACAATATTTGAAAATCTGGAATCTGAGGGTGCAAAAAAATCTAAATATTGAGAAAATCTCCTTTAAAGTTGTCCAAATGAAGTCCTTAGCAATGCATATTACTACTAATAATACATTTTTGATATATTAGGAATATCTTCATGGAACATGATCTTTACTTAATATCCTAATGATTTTTGGCATAAAAGAAAAATGGATAATTTTGACCCATACAATGTATTGTTGGCTATTGCCACAAATATACCTGTGAGACTCATGACTGGTTTTGTGCTCCAGGGTCACATTTATGATGATTAATAAAATATGTGAAAGGAAAAAAGCCAATAAAAAAAGCTGACAGTTACAAACAAAAAAGGTTCCATATAAGGAGAAATGTCTTAAATGATTGTTTAATGGGTTATTTAAATTTTTACAAGCTGTTAAATTAATACAAATTTATTAGAATTAAAAATTAATTAAAACAAAATTAATAAATTGAAATTAAGTCCATAAAACGATCCCATGATGGAACCCATAAAAGGTTCTAAATATGAAGCGTCTGACGGAAAACTAGAGAATTTTAGAATTTTGTTTCTGAACTTGCGTTTTTGCGGTTGAGTAATACGCTGTTGAAGTGGATTTACTTATTATAGAGTTAACGAATGTTATCACAAGCATTGTAATGTTTGAAGCGGATGTCACAACAAATTTCAGTACTCGTGACTCGGCCATGCAGTGATGGTACAGCGACGTGGCGACGGGACGTACGTCTCCGTTCCCTCTTTCAGGGAACGAGGGTTACATACGTAACCGAGACGTTCCCTTTCAGTCGGTCACGTTCGACGTACATCGGACGTCAACGACGAATTGGGATCCCTATGGAAAACGCCACAGTTACTACCACTTCCAGCGCCCAGCGAAAGCCCCTCAGACCCCGTCTGTTCGGGGCAGGAACTCACGCAGGGAGAGTCACTGCTACTGTTCCGCAAGACCCACTCAGCAGAGTATTGGATAACGCTGGGAAAGCGTGCCCAGGGGGGCCGCTGCGGAAGCCACATCCTACCCGTAGGGAGGTATCATGTGGAAAATACACGTATGGACTGGCCGCGGGCAGTACAACATACGGAAGTCCCAGGGGTGGCCCCGGCCAATGCAGGCGGGGGACTACACCGCACAGAGACGGCAGAACGAGCTCTGCCAAGGGAAAGACACGGGCTCGCCGTAGGGGTCACAACATATGGATACCCAGCCTAACACAAGTTCCACCAATGCATACGAGTGTTAGACCTGCCGTCGGACGCTCCGCCACGTCTGACTGCCGCGGGTTACGGAGGAAATCAACAGGGTTCGCCAACCTGGGGAACTCGACTGGAGCATATCAGCGCACGTATCCGGTCCATGAGGGGAATGGCGCAGCAAGCCGACACAAGAGCGGGCACTTCGGTGTTACTGGCTATTTGAAGCGAGCACACGGGAAGAAACCGGCACTACACGGAGGCTATAGAATCTAGCGAACGTGTTAGATGTCGCCCAGCCCGCAGCTCTACATATATCTGTCAGCGAGGCGCCAAGGTCCTTCATACGCCAAGGCGATGGCATCCACTATCCAGTGAGCCATCCTCTGCTTGGAGACAGCCTTTCCCTTCTGCTGGCCTCCGTAACAGATGAAGAGCTGTTCTGAGGTCCTGAAGCTTTGCGTTCTGTCCACGTAAGTCCGCAAAGCGCGAACCTTGGGCACATATCCGGGCCGGGGTCTCAGGATTACATGAGTTACCCGCCCCGAATTCCAGGCATGATTCGTCGACCGAAAATGCCTGCAGGTCCCCTACCCTCTTGATGGAAGCTAATGCAGTCAGGAGTACTGTCTTCCAAGACAGGATTTTTAACTCAGCTGACTGCAAAGGTTCAAAGGGAGCCCTCTGCAGTGCGGTTAGCACCAGAGATAAGTCCCAAGAGAGTATAGAGTGAAGGCGAGGCGGATTTAATCTCCTCGCCCCCCTCAGGAACCTGGCGATCAGATCGTGTTTCCCTAAGGACTTACCATCAACCATGTTGTGATTTGCAGCGATAGCGGCAACATACACTTTGAGGGTGGAGGGAGACAGTCTTCGCTCCAACCCTTCTTGCAGGAAGGAAAGCACAGAACTGATCGAACATCTTCGGGGGTCTTCTCGTCGAGAAGAACACCATTCGACGAACAGGTTCCACTTCAACGCATAGAGGTGCCTCGTAGAGGGGGCTCTAGCGGAAGTGATGGTGTCTACCACAGTCAGTGGTAGGTCACCTAGAACCTCCGCGTCCCGTCCAGGGACCAGACATGGAGTTTCCAGAGGTCCGGACGCGGGTGCCATAGGGTGCCCCGTCTCTGAGTCAGGAGGTCCTTCCTCAGTTCCTCAGTTCCATCAGAATGGGCCAAGGAGGTGCTGTCACGAGGAGCACTAGTTCCGGGAACCAGGTCCGATTGGGCCAGTACGGAGCAACCAACAGGGCCTGCTCCTAGTCCTCCCTGACCTTGCACAGTGTCTGCACAAGAAGGCTCACTGGGGGAAACGCATATTTGCGTAGGCCCCGGGGCCAGCTGTGTGCCAGTGCATCCAAGCCGAGGGTCCCCTCAGTCAGGGAATAAAACAACTGGCAGTGGGACGTGTCCGAGGCGGCAAACAGGTCTACCTGTGCGGTCCCGAAGCGACTCCAGATCAGCTGGAGCACCTGGGGATGGAGTCTCCACTCTCCCGGGAGCACTTGCTGTCGTGAGAGCTTGTCAGCTGCACGATTGAGCAGGCCTGGAATGTGAGTGGTACGAAGCGACCTCAGATGCTTCTGACTCCAGAGGAGGAGATGGCGGGCGAGTTGTGACATGCGACGGGAGTGTAGACCACCCTGTTTGTTGATGTACGCAATGGCCGCAGTGTTGTCCGTACGGATCAGAACGTGCTTGCCTCGTAGCGGCCCTTTGAGGCGGCCCAGCGCAAGACGAACTGCTAACAACTCGAGGAAATTGATATGCCATTGCAGTTGAGGCCTTGTCCACAGACCCAAAACTGCAAGCCCGTTGTACGTGGCCCCCCAGACGGTGGATGAGGCATCTGTGGAGACAACAGCATGACTGGACACTTGTTCTAGGGGAACTCCTGCCCGTAGAAACGAAGTTAGCACTTCTGTGTTACTGAGACACGGAACGAGCCGCTATGCCACGCCTATCTCGGGACTCGGTCATGTAGCCAGTGACGAAGCGGCCTCATATGAAGCAATCCGAGCGGCGTCGCTGCGGATGCCATATGCCCCAGGAGCCTCTGAAAATGTTTCAGTGGTACCGCTGTCCTGCGTTTGAACGAATTCAAGCAGTTCAACACCGACTGGACGCGCTCCTCTGTGAGTCGCGCTGTCAGATTGACCGAGTCCAGCTCCATACTGAGAAAAGAGATCCTCTGCACGGGGCAGAGTTTGCTCTTTTCCCAGTTGACCCGAAGTCCCAACCGGCTGAGGTGACTGAGCACCATGTCCCTGTGTTCGCACAACTGCACTCGCGACTGAGCTAGGATCAGCCAGTTGTCGAGGTAGTTGAGGATGCGAACCCCACGCTCTCTCATGGGAGCTCTGCGACTTTCGTGAAGACATGGGGCGACAGGGACAGCCCGAAGGATAGGACTCTGTACTGATATGCCCGTCCCTCGAACGCAAAGCGTAGGAACGGTCTGTGTCGAGGGAGAATCGAGACATGAAAGTACGCGTCCTTCAGGTCGATTGCTGCAAACCAATCCTGGGGACGGATGCACCTGAAGATGTGTTTCTGCGTTAGCATTCTGAACGGCAGCCTGTGAAGGGACCGATTCAAGAACCGCAGATCCAAGATTGGCCGTAACCCGCCGCTTTTCTTGGGTACAATGAAGTACGGGCTGTAGAAGCCTGTCTTCATATCGGCTGGAGGGACCGGCTCTATCGCGTCCTTCGCCAGTAGGACTGCAATCTCCGCCCGTAGCACGGGGGCGTCCTCCTTCGACACGGAGGTGAAGTGAACGCCCCTGAACTTGGGGGGCCGCCGGGCGAACTGAATCGCATAGCCGAGTCTGATAGTACGGATGAGCCAGCGGGACAGGCTGGGAAGCACTAGCCAGGCTCCCAGCGACTGGACCAGCGGGACCAATGGCACCACAGACGTACCCGCAGCGGGGGAGCGCAGCGGAGTGCAGGGACCCGACTTGGACGGCATAGCGGCCCGAAGTGGGGTCTGAGTGTGCAATGCAACACTTACCTGCTTCCGCTGAGGGGGCGCACGGGTGTGACAGGCACGAAGGCCAGTGGCGGAACACAAATCAAACTTGAACAAAAGATTCTCTCCCGGCCCTCCTCTGGGACAGGGAGCAGTGCTGTCACCACCTCCTGAAGAGCTGTCCCCTCCATCTCTGGGTGGCCCGTCTCAGGGTCTCTTACGACGGCGCTTGCCACCTGGCTTGGCAGCGGCCTGAGCGGGCTGGACGGCCTTCGGCGACGAGCAGGCGGAGGAGCTGTGGCCGGCGGCTGGGTGGCAGCAGCTGACCGCCAGGGCAGGATGTGTCTGATGGCCTCCATCTGCTTCTGGGCGGCCGAGAATTGCTGGGCAAAGCTCTCGACTGCGTCGCCGAATAACCCAACCTGGGAAATGGGGGAGTCCAGGAAGCGATACTTATCGGTCTCCCTCATATCAGCCAGGTTGAGCCAGAGATGTCGCTCCTGGACCACAAGAGTGGACATCACCTGACCAATGGAACGGGCGGACTTTCGTCGGAGGGCGAGGTCCGTCGCAGTCCGGAGCTCCCGGAGGAGCTCTGGGTCAGGCCTACCCTCGTGCATGTCCATGAGTGCCTGGGCCTGGTGCACCTGGAGCAACGCCATGGCATGCAAGGCGGACGCAGCCTGTCCACAAGCTTTGTAAGCCTTCCCAGTCAGACTGGAGGAGAACTTACAGGCCTTGGATGGGTGGCGTGGGTCTCCGCGCCAGGTGGAAGCGGACGCCGGACACAGTTGCATCGCGACAGCCCGCTCCACCGGCAGGGTCACCCTGGCTATTCGCCGAAGTAGGTCTAAGTAAGTGTTCTGCTGGACAGGAATAGCACTAGATCGGGGCATAGGTAAGGGGACTCCACCCTCCCGGAGGTAGGCGAGTTTCGACCTAAGCGCCGAGATAGTCATGTTCCTGCAGTGGGAACATGAACTATCCACAAACGCTGCCTCAGCGTGCTGAATGCCCAGACACGTAAGACAACGATTGTGACCGTCAGCTGGTGACAGGGAACGACCGCATCCAGAAACGCACGGGTGGAATGACATCTTGAAAAAGACGCAGTGTCACACCCGTGTTGCTCTTTTAGAGGAAACGCTCTTTTAGTGCTGAAGCACCCAGGGACAGCCGCGGCAGGCACAGGAATATAGTGCAGCCTGTGTCTGCTCTCACTGTGGAACGCCCTCACCGAACCAACAAACAGTGCTGTGAAAACAGCAGTTTTGCTCTTGAAGAGACAGTGAGCACGCGGTCGCGCTGAATGTGCCTTCTCTCCCAGCACAAGGTGTCTCTCTCGTTCTCTCTCTCTCTCTCTCTCTGCTTAGACAGGAACAGTGCTTCATCAACGCCGTTCGGCTCCGAAGTGAATGACAAATGTGCGCTGCATCCGCTTCCTATTTATACCCGCGGTGCGGGGCAGAGCGCGAGATCCAAATCTTGCACACCAATGGCCATTAGCCCGTTCTCTATACACTCGAAGCTGATAGGGGCTCCCAGAAGTGATCCCAATTCGTCGGTGACGTACGTCGAACGTGACCGACTGAAAGGGAACTGACACATTTTAAGTAATCTGAATTGTTTCATTGTTTTGAGTTTTAGGAACTTGTTTCTTTTCATTTAGACAAACTTAAATTTATCTGAAACTGGGCTGGGATTTAAATTTCCCAGCATGCTTTGCCATGACACTCAAAAGGGACAGTAAATGCTAAAATTATGTGTTATATAATGTTAAGGTGGAGATTTAGTAGTGTTTAATGTTTTGTTATCCTAGTTTAGAAGAGTTTCTGTAATGTTGGGTTTTTGTAGCGTTTCCATCATGAGCTTAGTTTGAGAACAGATATATGTTAAATGCATTATGCTATGCTAATGCTACCAAAGCATTGTGTAACCAATTAGCAAGGTGGCATTTATTAAATTAGCTAGTTAAAGCTAGTCAAGTTTCTACTACTAAAACTTTAAGTTAAATTTATGAATTAGCTTACTTAAATATTTCAAGTTCAGAGCAATTAAAATGTATGATTACAAAATAAAAATCTGCAAGTTCTGCTTACTTAAACTTAAAATTTCTTAACTTAAAAAATTTGAGGCAACTAACCCTAACCCTAACTTCAAATATTTGAGTAAGCTAATCCATATATTTAAAGGTGCAGTGTGTGAATTTTAGCGGCATCTAGTGGTGAGGTTGTGAATTGCAATCAAACGCCACTCACCCCTCCCTTTCGAAGCACACAGAGAAGCTACGGTGGCCGACACAGGACAAAGATGTCGTCGTCTGAGACAGCAGAGAGTGACTAGCGCTCTGTAGAGCAGTTTGTCCCTAAGGGCTACTGTAGAAACATGACGGCGCAAAATGGCGATTTCACTGTTAGGGGACCCGCGGTGTATGGAGATAGAAACGGCTCATTCTAAGGTAATAAAATTATGGTAATTAAAGGTAATTATGTAAGGTCTTTATACACCACTGAAAACATAGTTATGTATATTATATTGCATTTCTATAAATACTACACACTGCACCTTTAAATGAAAATTATCAACTTAAATGTTTTCAGTTGTGGAAACTTGACTAGCTTTAACTAGCTAATTCAATAAATGCTACCTTGCTAATTGATAACACATTGCTTTGGTAGGATTAGCATAGCATAGCACTTGCTGAATGAGGACAGCTATCTAATACATTTAACATGTATCTGTTCTCAAACTAAGCTCATGCTCCACTCATCACATGATGGAAACCCTACAAAAACCCAACATAACAGAAACTCTTCTAAACTAGCATAACAAAACATTAAACACTACTAAATCTCCACCTTAACGATAATCTTGCACAAATAAAAAAACATTACATAACACTTAATTTTAGCATTTACTCTCCCTTTTAAGTGTCATGGCAAAGCATGCTGGGAAATAGAAATCCCAGCCCAGTTTCAGTTAAATTTAAGTTAGTCTAAATGAAAAGAAACAAGTTCATAAAACTCAAAACAAGGAAACAATTCAGATTACTTAAAATGTGTCAGTTTTGAGAAGTCAAAAGAAAAATAAAGTACTCATAAAGGTTTATTTGTTTGAACTAATTTGTATAATTTGAGTTGGCTCTACTCAAACCAATTCATTATTTTGAGCGTTAGGGTTTACAGTGTATTGTGCATTGCTGTTTTACTATTTAATAGTAATTTAATCATATTATTTTTTATTCAACTCTTTATTTTCTTTTCTTATTTTGTCTCTTTTTGTTCCTATTATTATGATTTTTTTCAATTAACTTTTACATGTTTTTATTCTTTTCCTGTCTCTTTCTGTCGAATATATACTGATAAAAATTAATACATAAATAAAATAGGCTATTCCTTGTGTGCACTAAAGTTGCTTTTATGCAAACACAACCAAACAAACACTAAGCTGCTTTTATGCATTATAGCCTACATTTTCTCATTGTCTCAAAAACAAACGCCTGTACAAACATGTATTCTCTCAATCATAAAGAATTTAACCTGACAAACAACACACTTTAACTATAGCCTACCTCCAACTGATCCTGCAAGGAAGTCTGCGAAATGCATCGTCCAACTGCTTTACCTGCCTATGACATTATTTATGCTTCTGATATATAATTGTGTAATGCAACCCTGACATAATCCCGTAAAGGTCGTGTGTGTTTATGAACTGCGCAGTCCTTTTGTAACAGTCCCTCATTCTCACGTGGTTCCTTTGACATCTACACCAGCTTCTTCTTACATTCTCTGATTTAAAAGCAATAAACTTTGCATGCATTATACACGATGTCTATTTGTCCTTCAACGTTATAACTCGTCATTTGGTTATTTCATGGCGGGTGATTAGTTGCATGCCGCATTGTTGCGCGTTTGATGAATAAACCTTTAGTGTGAATTGATTACAGAAGAGTGAATGTATTCGCACACGCATTGCACCATTCGCGTTTGATCGGCATAAACACATGCTGATGCAACGCGGAAGAAAAATTACGAGTCCAATGTATCTTTTTTCTCGAAAGATTCTATTGAATCGATTCGCAAAGTGTTCGGACGAAGTGCGCCAGCGAATCCATCCACGATCTGGAAAATATAACGACAACAGCAGTATTATGGCAAATATTTATTTATCTAAAAAAAAAGAAAAAATTTGTTTAGGGTAAAACCGAAATGAATTCAATGAAATGATGCATCCGAACGAATCGACTCCCAAAGGCAAGCTCATGAATATTAATTAGGTAACTTCCTATCGCGAAGGATTCGCTACTGAATATTTAAAACCTGGCGATGACGTTCTCGGTAACCGTCCAATAGAAATAATTGACTTGTGAATATTAACAACACACCTTCGCCCCAGCAAAAAGTCAAATGAATCTTTTTTGACCTGATTCTTTTCGAACGATTCAATTCGCAAAGCGTTCGGACGAAGTGCGCCAGCGAATCCATCTACGATCTGGAATATATAGCGACAACTGCAGTGACAAATATTTATCTATCTATAAAAATTAAAAAAATAAGTTTTGCGTATAACCAAAATGAATCAAATTCAATGAAATGAACCATCTGAACGAACCGACTCCTAAACGCTAGCGCTTCTACGGCGAGGGCAAGATCATGAATATTAATTAGGTAGCGTCCTATCGCGAAGGATTCGCTACTGAATATTTAAAACCTAGCGATGACGTTCTCGGTAACCGTCCAATAGGAAAGAACTGATTATGAATATTAACAACACAGTAAAGAACCCGGAAAAGTGAGTCAACGCGGTGACGCCGAAAAGAGAAACAGGAATCCTTTTTTAAATCCGCGGGTCGCGATTGGGCGCGCGCGCACACACCTCCTCGCCGACACCCGTCCATCCATCAGATCCCCGTACACAAATAGACAGTGAACCCAGCAGGTGGTAGTCAAGCTAGTAGGTGAAATTTTCCACTACGACCTGATTAGTGACTTAGAGTTGGCGCAGAGCTCGTCCCGACAGCGAGTTTCTGCTACGCTTCTGCTGCAACTCTCACAGGACAGGCCCGAGCAACTAACCAGCTCTGTCTGCGCGAGCGAAACCGGCTCACGCTCATCTAAAGGGAAGGTTGCTGTCAGCTTAAATCAGTGATGGACTTCCTTGCTGGCTGTTTAGGAGGTGAGTTACATTACTAGTACAGTAGAGTGCATTACAGTACATGCATGTCTGTAGAATCAGTAGATTAAGACTTGGTTAAGCTCGTTAAGAGGGTCTAACCCACCCACGTCCTGTCTGTCTGTCTGTCTGCTTTAGGGTTTGTGGCAAGCAGATGTATCAAATCAGACAGGCTTGTATTCAGATCCGGTCATTCATATAGTTTAAGTGCAGCATTAATCATGCATATATGCATAAAGTTTATTTTGAACTTACTAATGTCAGATAATGTAATTTACACCGATCGATTGATTCACACATGCTGAATTATTTGTAGTGGAGAAGGAGCCACGTCACGTAGGACACGTGATAGAGCTTTTGTTTATTGAATTTTTTTTTATTTAAAAAAAAAATAAAAATAAAGTCAAGATCTATGTAATAATGTGCTAAAGAGCTGCTATATTTGAAAATTAGATATTCTGTCATTTATATCTTATCAGTCTATTTATTTATTTTTCTTTACACACACACACACATATATATATATATATATATATATATATATATATATATATATATATATTAGTTATTGAACGATGCTATGTGTTAAGGTAGTTGATGTCATGTGATGGAATTCTGCTCGGCTGCGTTTGAAAGTTTAGAATGTTACATTGTGACTGATTTATTGTTACTGATTGATCGTGACATTCTAAATGTGGTTACAATGTCACAGTTCTTCTGCGAGGTGGAAAGATTCTAAATTCTAAAGCCAAATTAAGTTTTTTTTTTTTTGTTTGTTTTTTCCAAACACTTAAAGGCACAATATGTAAGATTTTTGGATTAAACTATTCAAAAACCACTAGAACAGTGTTATATATTTTGTTGACTTGTATACTTGCATTATCCCAAATGTTTCCAAGAATGTTTAAATCCAGAGAAATAAGCCTGTCAATGACATCATACCCACGTTACCCTCGATTTCCGTTTTATTTTGTAGAAACCATGGAAACACCAAAGCCGCTTTAATATATGATGTGTTTTATTAGACAAGTGAGCAACTGTTTGGATCATTCATGGACAGAAATTAATCATTGTTCTACAGCTCAACACAGTTAGTCTTATTGTTTAAACCTGGTGTTCTTGATTTACCGCGAGTACCATGTTTTACCATGATTTACTGTGAGTACCATGTTTTACCATGATTTACCACGAGTACCATGTTTTACCATGATTTACTGTGAGTACCATGTTTTACCATGATTTACCGTGAGTACCATGTTTTACCATGCCTAATATGATCTAGTGCACTGCAGTGTGAACAAGTGTCTCATAGTAGCGCCGAGCGAATGCACAGAGTAGCATTATAACATCACTTTAACACACTCAAATGTGTGTAATATGATAAAACAGCGCTGCGTTCCCACACATACACATGAGTGGAAGAAGCAGAAGAGGTCGTCTGCGGCAGAAAAAAAGCTCCGCCAAATCAAGGAGTCAAGACACGCCTTTGTTTTGAATAAGAAACCGCTAGCGGCAGAAAATTACATATTGTGCCTTTAACATTGTTGAATCGAGTCCAATTGTTTTGTGTGTGTTCAGGTGGCAAATGTAGGAAAAGTAGCCAAGTCTTGTACCGCCCAGATTAAAGATTCATTTAAAAAATGATGATTTTGCCCACATTTATCCCGAAAGATGCTTGAGGGTTAACGTTTAAACCTTTTATAAGATGTCATGTGTAATGTAATGTACAGATGAAATTCAAGGAATGTTTCATTTGCACAAAATACTGTTTGATCTTTTATTATTTACGAAACATTCATTATGAATCCTATTGTAATGTACATATGTCATAATTCCAGTTCAACTGGAAAGAAGCCTTTGATGATTGGGTCAGATCAGGTGCGTCTGCGGTCACGGTGGTGAAAAACACTTTGATTTGCACAGACAGATTGTCTGAATGTGTGGCGTTTGTATGATTGACTTTAAATTAATGTGTAACCTACAAGCCTCCTTGAAGACGTTCTACTCTCTCGTGGAAATAACAGACATGCTGGAACTGCTGTGAAATGTGTTTCCCGGAAGAGCCCAGAATAACCCCCTCCCAACCTCCTGTCCATGTCCTGTAAGAAGTCCAGGCGTCCACACACCCCTGCGCGAGCCAATCACAGCGGCGGGACGGGGGCTGCGCCTTCACACCGGCTAGTGTTTCACTCTACAGACGCGAAGACAAAGTGCTTCATAAATGTTGGAACACAGGTGGCATTAAGGTGGATCAGCCAGTGTGTTTATGTGTTTATAAGTGAATGATTAGACAGGTGTGGCTTACTTTATATATATATATATATATGTATGTATGAGAAATAATTTTATATTGCATAAATACACACACACAAATGGACTTTGAAATGATTCATGAAGATGAATCCCATTTCCGGTTATGTTTTATTTTCATAGCAGCCTCAAATATATCATGAATTTATTCTGTGAATTGCCCATCCCTGCTCTTTGCATATATTTGTTTTGTTTTTGTGTAGCATCAGCGTCCTCATACCGCAACCCTGTCTGTAGTGAATGCTGCGTGTTGATTGGTCCGGCCGGGCCGACGCCTCTGGTCATCACATGTGTGTCTGTGAACCGTGTTCGGCCATGTGGGTTTGTCATTGGTCTTGTTGGCAGGTTCAGTCGTAACCACTGATATCTGATGCCATGTGAGATACGGAGATCATCTGAGCGACAGGAAGATCTCCAACATTGGCATCTTTTAATGATCGCCAAGAACAGTGTTGTTGAATCCAGAACTGACTCTGTTGGCCATGTATACTGTGCTTATGATAGTTTGACACAAAATGTGTATTGTATTGTTTGACACAAGTATCCAGTAACACAGTACTCAGTGTTTGTTTCATAAATCTCATAAAGTCATGTTTCTGTTTGCGGTGTAGGTGCTGCCGGCGTGCTCGTCGGACATCCCTTCGACACGGTTAAGGTGAGTCATCTTCCCCCCGCGCTGGTTACACTGCGGCCGCCGCGTCTGTCACCTGACCCTGCTGTTGATTTCTCTGGAAGTCTTCAAACCACCGAGCAAACAGTGATCATTGCTATTCCTGGCTGATGTTTTGAGGTTGTTGTTTGTCGTGACACTTTATGCCCATCATATCTGTTTCACGCTGAACCCTGTGACTTAAAAATGACTTCTGTCGCTAAATAAATCATTTTGTGAAAGCACATCATGCCATCATGCTTACGGTTAATATTAGCACTACTAACTTAGTGATAATAGCTCAGCTCTTTCACATGTTGTCTTGTTTATATACAGTCCCAGTCAAAAGTTTGGAAACATTACTATTTTTATTGTTTTGTGAAAGTCTCATGCTCATCCAGCCTGCATTTATTTGATCTAAAATACAGAAAAAACTGTAAAAAATTGTGAAAAATAATTCCAATTTACAATAATTGTTTTCTATTTTAATATACTCTAAAATATAATTTATTCCTGTGATTAAAGCTGAATTTATCATCATTACTCCAGTCTTCAGTGTCACATGATCCTTCACAAATCATTCTCATATGAGGATTTATTATGTTGTGCTGCTTAATATTGTTTTATAATGTGATTTATTTTTTCAGGATTCATTGATGAATAAAAAGTTAATTCATCTATTTTGAATAAATGCTGTTAAAAAGAACAGCATTTATTCAAAATAGAAAACTATACTTTAAAATATACTTTAAAATAAGTATATTAAAATATAAAACCATTATTTTAAATTGTAATAATATTTCACAATATTACTGTTTTTTTTTTTTTCTGTATTTTTGATCAAATAAATGCAGGCTTGATGAGCGTAAGAGACTCTTTCAGAAACATTAAAAATAGTAATGTTTCCAAAATTTGACCGGTACTGTATATAAAATAATTGATATACAAAAATATAAAAATTGAAAAAATATAAAAAAAGTGATATAAAAATTGATATACAGTACTGGTCAAATTTTGGAAACACTGTTTCGATTAACAGAACTAATATATATATATATATATTATATATATATATTTTTTTTGAGAAATATTTTTTAATATTTAATAAAAAAAAAAAAAAAAAATATATATATATATATATATATATATATATATATAAAAAAACTTTAATATTGGATGTGATTAAATACAGAAAAATGTGATTAGTTAATTTTTTTAATCGATTAAAATAACTAATATATATATATATATATATATATAAAAACTGAATGATTAAAAATAAGTGAATGATTATGTTGTTTTTTTTTTAATAGGTCGTAATGTATAGCATGTAACCTTACAGGTATACACATTGTTATATTGTGACAGTAAGTTTGCTGTTGGATTTCTTCTTATAAGGTTTAACTACAGTGTAGCTTTTCCTCTACCAGCCCTAGCGTTTCGTCTGCTGTCAGAGTTAAAGACACACTCGTGGTTTGTTGTAACCGGCTGTATGTCCTGTAGGTCCGACTGCAGGTCCAGAGTGTGGATAAACCCCTGTACCGCGGCACCTTCCACTGTTTCCAGTCCATCATACGTCAAGAGTCAGTGAGTGATCTTCAGTGCTTTTATTCTCCTCTTTACATGCATTTATAGCTGCTCAACACTGAGATGAATAATATCTTGCTACAGCTGCTTTACAGCCCAATTTGCATCATTAATCCTGTTTATTACTGTGAAGCTGCTACTATATTGCATAAATGTGACCCTGGAGCACATCACCAGTCATGCGTCTCGCGGGTTTTTCTTTTATGCCAAAAATCATTAGGATATTAAGATCATGTTCCATGAAGATATTTTGTAAATTTCCTACCGTAAATATATCAAAAATGTATTATTAGTAGTAATATGCATTGCTAAGGACTTCATTTGGATAACTTTTTAAGGAGATTTTATCAATATTTAGATTTTTTTTGCACCCTCAACACTGTGTTTTCAACACTGATAATAATCATAAATGTTTGTTGAGCATCAGATCATCATATGAGAATGATTTCTGAAGGATCATGTGACACTGAAGACTGGAGTAATGATGATAAATTCAGCTTTGATCACAGGAATAAATTACACTATACTATATATTCACATAGAAAACAGCTGATTTACATTGGAATAATTTTTCATAATTTTTACTGTATTTTTGATCAAATAAATGCAGCCGTGGTGAGCAGAAGAGACTCTTTCAAAAACATTAACAAATCGTACCAACCCCAAACTATTGAACGGTAGTGTATATATAAATTAAATGTATTATTATATTATTTAGTTAGATTTTTAAGGAATTGTTCTGTATATATGAGTAAAATAAGAAGCTCCATATTACTAACTTTTTTTCCTGTTTACTCTGACACCAAAAACCAAATCTGTGTCACGTATGTGAGAAAACCTTCAAATCTAGGTCACACTGAGCTGCGGTGGAAGCACAGCCTTTGACATACAAGTCAAGTTACCTTTATTTAGTGCTTTATACAATACAGATTGTTTCAAAGCAGCTTCACAGTGATAAACAGGGAAATAACAGAATCAATGATTCAAACTTCATGAGACTATATGAGAGTGATTAAAATTCTGCTGTAAATCAGCTTCAAAAAACACAATAGTGTCATACTTGAGCTCAGTTTAGTTCAGTGTAAAGTTGAATTCAGCTATGAGCAGCTCTACAGTGTCGTTATTGAGCTGCACTCAGTTCAGTGTTGATGCAGTTTCAGTCCAGTTCAATGCAGACTCAGTCCAGTTCAATGCTGATTCAGTTCAGTCCAGTTCAATGCTGATTCAGTCCAGTTCAGTCTGATGCGGATTCAGTTCAGTGTTGATTCAGTCCAGTTCAATGCTGATTCAGTCCAGTTCAGTTTGATGCTGATTCAGTTCAGGGTTGATTTAGTTCAGTTCAATGCTGATTTAGTTCAGTTCAATGCTGATTCAGTCCAGTTCAATGCTGATTCAGTCCAGTTCAATGCTGATTCAGTCCAGTTCAGTTCAATGCCGATTCAGTTCAGTTCAGTTCAATGCCGATTCAGTTCAATGCTGATTCAGTCCAGTTCAATGCTGATTCAGTTCAGTGTTGATACAGTTTCAGTTAAATGCTGATTCCGTTTAATGCTGATTCAGTCCAGTTCAATGCTGATACAGTTTCAGTTCAATGCTGATTCAGTCCAGTTCAATGCTGATACAGTTTCAGTTCAATGCTGATTCAGTTCAGTTCAGTTCAATGCTGATTCAGTTCAGTTTAGTTCAATGCTGATTCAGTCCAGTTCAATGCTGATTCAGTACAGTTCAATGCTGATTCAGTCCAGTTCAATGCTGATTCAGTTCAGTGTTGATACAGTTTCAGTTCAGTGCTGATTCGTTTCAGTTCAATGCTGATTCAGTTCAGTTCAATGCTGATTCAGTTCAGTTCAATGCTGATTCAGTTCAGTTCAATGCTGATTCAGTTCAGTGTTGATACAGTTTCAGTTCAATGCTGATTCAGTTCAGTTCAGTTCAATGCTGATTCAGTTCAGTTCAGTTCAATGCTGATTCAGTTCAGTTCAGTTCAATGCTGATTCAGTTCAGTTCAGTTCAATGCTGATTCAGTTTCAGTTCAATGTTGATACAGTTTCAGTTCAATGTCAATGCTTCGCTCATTTGGCTCCATCTTTTCCGCAGATGCTTGGCCTTTATAAAGGCATTGGTTCGCCCATGATGGGCCTGACGTTCATCAATGCCATCGTCTTCGGCGTGCAGGGCAACACCATGCGCAGGTTGGGTGAAGACACGCCCCTGAACCAGTTTCTGGCCGGAGCGGCAGCCGGCGCCATACAGTGCGTGATCTGCTGCCCGATGGAGCTGGCCAAGACCCGGATGCAGATGCAGGGAACGGGCGAGAAGAAGTCGTCCTCTCGGAAGGTGTACAAGAACTCTCTGGACTGCCTGGCTCGCATCTACCAGCGCGAGGGTTTGCGGGGCGTCAACAGAGGCATGGTCACCACTCTGATCCGAGAGACGCCGGGCTTCGGCGTTTACTTCCTGGCGTACGATCTCCTGACGCGCTCACTGGGCTGCGAGCCCGAGGACCCGTACATGATTCCCAAGCTGCTGTTCGCCGGCGGCATGTCGGGAATCGCGTCCTGGCTCTCCACGTACCCCGTGGATGTGATAAAGTCCCGGCTCCAGGCCGACGGAGTTGGCGGGACGTACCAGTACAGCAGCATCATGGACTGCACCAGGAAGAGCATCCAGCGTGAAGGTTGGCGAGTTTTCACGCGCGGACTTACTTCCACTCTCCTCCGGGCTTTTCCGGTCAACGCAGCCACGTTCGCCACGGTCACCCTCTTCCTTTTGTACGTGCGCTCGGACGAAGCTCCTAAAGATTGCGAAGCGGCTCCTCATCACGCGCCGCTGCAGCCGCAAGCACATCCGTCCAGTCTGTGAGTAGCCTCATCTGACTTAGTTTGAAGTATAGCACTTCCCAAATTATGGCTGACCTGTTACGAATATATACTGTGCGGCGAGCACGTCTGTCTGTCCACTGTAAACGGAATTGCACAACCTGTACAATGACTTGAGATCTGTTAACTGCATTTGTAAATATATTTTTTATATTCATTGGTCAATGGTTCCCTGTTTCTGCCTTACAAGAACAACTGAAAGAAAGAATCCGACGTCTGAAAGTAAGAGTTTGCGTGTTGATGTAATCGACAGCTGTCGGCTCCTTTGGTTTTGATCTGGCAGAACTAGAAAAACTTGCTTTTTCGAGAAGTTTTGCTACACTGAGTGTCTAAACAGATCCTCCTACATTCATCAACTGTAGTTTGGGTGGACAGCATTCTTTAAATTGCAAGGCTATAATGTGTAGACCAGTCTTATGGTTATAGGTCATTTTGTATTTGTCAACTTTCATCGCATTGTACTCTCAACTAGGGTTGCAAATTTGCAGTAAATTTACAGAAACTTTCCTAGAAAAATCCTAGAAAGTTTCCAAAAATTCTGGAAAGTTTCTGCAAACTTTGCAACCCTACTCTCAACCCCACCTAGACATTTGACAAATGTGATTCTGGAGCTGGAGAATTTAGTCCTTTTTATTATGATGTTTTTATTCTTAGGGAGTCTAAACCTGCACCTTGAACCTTGAAGCTGATGGTGAAATTGCCTGACAGGTTGCGATATCTTGGCCCAGTGGGAAATTTATCTCATCTTGTGCAAAGAATATGGTAGACAACAAATTATGTTTGATAATCTTTCCCGTACGTTTCTGTTGTCTACTTGAATTGTATTGGCTTGAATAATACAGATTTTGAAGTAGGGTTTCAAAGTTTCTAGAAACTTTCCAGGATTTTTGGAAACCTTTTCCAGGATTTATGGAAACTTTTTCAGGAGTTTTGGAAATGGTCTAGGATTTTTGGAAACTTTCTCAGAATTTTTGGAAAGTTTCCAGAAATCCTAGAAATTTTCCAAAAATCCTGGAAAATTTCTAGAAATTTTTCAGGATTTTTGGAAACATTCCAGAATTTTTGGAAACTTTTCCAGAATTTTTTAGAAACTTTTTCAGAATTTTTGGAAACGTTCTAGGATTTCTGGAAACTTTCCAGGATTTTTTGGGAAATTTTCGGACACTTTTGGAAAGTTTCCCTAAATTTACCAGAAATTTTCACCGCCTTTGCAACTATTTTGAAGAACCTCATTTGGTCCTGTTGTACAAAAAAAGAGAACGAACCAAAGGTTTTTGTCTACAAATATAATTCTATCCCCCTGTAAGTTATGAATACGTTCCTCGTCCATGTGTCTCCTCCCCAAAGTTTGTAATGTATGATCAACAAAATTAATGCAATATTTGCATGTTTTCTGTAACTTATTAAATGGTTGGGAATGGATACAGGTTGTATCTGGCCCAGTGTAACTATCTATACTGCTATTAGAATGAAAAGTGACCGGCTGTGTTTAAGTCATGTCTTTTGATTGATTATCACTATATATTTTATGTTTGTATATATACCGAGGCTTGAATTTTCTCTGCATATTGAAAGATGTGTGAATAGGATTGCATATGTTTGATCATGTCAGACTTAAAACATGCAATTGGAAAAGAAGCGCATAGAATGGACAAAATGGGCTTTTAAAGAAATGCTGCTCTTTTTGTAACGGTTATGGATTGTAAATATGTAGGTATTCCATTAAAAAGGGAAGTTTAGAGAGATGCTTTGTGTGGTATCTGTGAGAGATGTACATAAATTGTATTTTACCGTACGGAGTTGTAGAAGTACTGAAGTGATTTTACTTTGAATAGTTTTAGTTTTTCTGTCTTTACTGCTGAAGAGGTGGTCAAATGTTTGTCCTATTTTTCTATGAAATTCTGTGCTGCTCCCATTTGAAATGTGGTTGGCCTGAAACAATTTCTAAATTGCTTTTAGTCAGCTAAAATGAAATGTGAAAATAAATGGGATGACTGATGAGTCTTGTGTCTTTTTTGTGTCTTCATATATCATTTGTTGATTTCTTGTGGTGAATGAGATTAAAAGTATTTCTTTTATTTTGGTTTCTCAACATGTTAATGCATTTCAAATTCTAAGCAAAAATTTCATTCTTGAGTGTTGGTTTTATGTTATTGTTCAATCGCATTTGGGTCGAGGACGAAAAGGGCTTTTCAAGCATCAATGTAATACAGCTTTAAATTAATATTAATTAATTGAATTAATTTGATTAAAATATTTCCCATACATTAGTATGTTGCTGCCACATACATATTTTTTCCACTCAATTGTCATAATAACGTGATGCTGTCGTTAAAACACAATTTTTCTCGTTAAAACGACATATCTCATTATTACGAGAAAATGTCATTAAAACATTAAAAATGTCATTAATAATGATACATAAAAAAAAGTATTTTCTTCGTAATAACAGCGTCACAACTATTTTTCCCGTTATGAGATAAATCCTTAAAACAACATTTTTTTTTTTTTGTTAAAACGTCATTAAAAATATTTTCCGTAATCACGTCATTAAAACGATATATTTTCCTCGTAATAACGTCACAAAACAATGTTTTTCCCGTTATGATATATTGCTAAAACATTTTTCTTGTTAAAACGGCATATTTTCTCGTAATAGTGTCATTAACATATATTTTCCTTGTAATAAACGAGATATATCATTAAAACATAATTCTTCTTGTTAAAACATTTTCACGTAACAAGATATGTTGTTAAAACTGTTTTCTCGTAATAACGACGTCACAAAAAAAGTTTTTCCTGTTATGAGATTATATTAAAACATTTTTTTTCTCGTTAAAATTACATTTTCGTGTAACGAGATATGTAGTTAAATGTTTTTCCGTAATGACGTCACAAAAACAATGTTTTTCCTATTATAATGAGATATTAAAATTATATTTTGTATGTGACATCTCATTACGACATAAGCGAGTGGAAATAATATGTGGCAGCAATGCGTCACAGTGTCCTGTTTAACTGAGGTTTTTCTAAGCAAAAACGAATGACCTTCATAGATTTTTTTTTCCATGATTTACAGAAGACACCCACCCAGTGTAACAAATGTTTATACACCAAAATGTCTTCTCAGGCCTTGTAAGGAAGTGTAAGGAAGTGAAAATAATTTCAAATACAATAAAATTTTATGATCTTTTATATATTTTGAGTATTTATTCTGTATATTTTACATAAATACATGTGTTACTCTGAATGATGTTTTGCCAAAAAGGGAGATAATATTGTCATTTTTCCCATAATTGCAATGTTTTTAGTATGCGTCTGTATCATTAAATTAGTTTTAATAATATTACTGAGTAAATGACGATTGAAAAATAATAAGCACTTTATTTCTGACTTGCAGCCCCAAAAATTACCACTTGCAGCTATATTTATGAATACTTTCTGTTTGCCAACATAAATCACATGATCAGGATGGGTATGTTGGGTGGAGAATCTCTTCAATGACCTCTCTTGACCTTTGTTCAGAAATATTGGTACGTTTTTATTCTGACCATTGCGCAAACCTCAATCGTTTTCTTGCTATAGAGTGCCGCTCAAGCTACTGAATCTGCATTTACTTTTTAGCTTTTTACAGTGCGTAACAACTCTGTAGGTGGGCATCTAAAATAAATCAATAACACAAATAAAACAACAAAAAATGCATTAAAATAGTGATATTTATTAAGTTTAACACATTTGTCAGTGCTAACATTCCTCATCTATCTGTAATATAAATAAAATGCTAAAGTCTATGATACTGTCATTCAGTGTAATGGATGACACTGTGGCGTAACAGAGTTTGCGTTACACTGAATGACGAAACTACATCAAATAGAGAACTTCACTAGTAAAGGTAATCATAATAATTCACAACATTTACTTATGTTTCAAATAATCTAATAAAAGTGTTTTTTGGCATTTCACTGAAGGACGTGTTTTTGTAACTTAGGTTACCACATCATGAAAAAGTGAAATTATCAAATATTTAAGAGCAATAAACTCACTTTGCTGCAGCACTTCAGGGCGCATTTTGATGTCAAAGACTGTCCAATGACTATCAGTTTTTATATGATTTCAGAAAGGCTTCTTGTTCCTTTCACACTGAATGACTTCTAACAAACTGCACATTCAGGACAAAAGACCCGTTTATTTGAACACTTAGACATTGTCCTTTTACTATAACACAGCCAACACTTGTTTGAAAATGCCAAGAAAACAAATATTGGTATTTTATGTTTATTTAAAGATAAATCAACATTTTATTTCATGAAAGTTATTTGAAACATGAAAGTAGACACTTGCATTTAATATGTTTTTGTATGTACAGTACAGATCAAAAGTTTGGACAAAGTTTACTATTTTTAATGTTTTTGAAATGTCTCTTATGCTCATCCAGCCTGCATTTATTTGATCAAAAATACAGAAAAAAAAACTGTAAAATTGTGAAGTATTATTACAATTTAAAATAATGGTTTTCTATCTTAATATCATTTAAAATATTATTTATTCCTGTGATATCATCATTACTCCAGTCTTTAGTGTCACATGATCCTTCAGAAATCATTCTCATATGATGATAAATCTTATCACTTTTTATCAATTTAACACATCCTTGCTGAATAAAAGTATTAATTTCGTTCAAAAAAAGAAAGAAAACAAAATTACTGACCCCAAACTTTTGAACGGTAGTGTATATTGCTACAAAAGATTTCTATTTTAAATAAATGCTGTTCTTTTTTAAGTTTTTATTCATAGAAGAATCCTGAAAAAAAGTATCACAGGTTATTAAGAAAAAAAAAATACTAAGCAGCACAACTGTTTCCAACATTGATAATAAATCCTCATATGAGAATGATTTGTGAAGGATCATGTGACACTGAAGACTGGAGTAATGATGATAAATTCAGCTTTGATCACAGGAATAAATTACTATACTATATATTCAAATAGAAAACAGCTGATTTACACTGGAGTAATATTTCACAATTTTTGTTCAAATAAATGCAGGCTTGATAAGCATGAGACTTCTTTCAAAAATATTAAAAATAGTAATGTTTCCAATCTTTTGACCGGTACTGTATATAATCACATAGTGACGTCTGGTCTTTGACCCATTTACAGTTTGACTAATGTTTAATGCTTTAGAAGTTGTAAAATAAGGTATATTTGTAGATGTGCTAGTGAACAAATCTAGGTGTGATTGCACCACTACTCAAGACTCAACATTACTCATCCTGGGATTTCTTTCCAGGTACTCCATCTCTTGTTTTAGCACGCAGTTTGTTTACTTGAGACTCTGCGATGTCTGCACGCTCTTCCGCCTCTTCTAGCTCGTGCTGCAGCTTTCGTAATTTAGCCATGTTTACATTTGCCAGTTCCTCGGCTTCCTCGGCGGAGCGCTTGTAGGATTTTACCTTCAGTTGTAGCTTGTCCACTAAGTCCTGGAGCCTTGCCAAGTTCTTGCGATCCTCGTCTGTCTGATAAGTCAGCTCCTTGATGCGTCGCTCATACTTCCTCACGCCTTTAATGGACTCAGAGCCTCGCTTTTGCTCTGCGTCCAGCTCGTTCTCAAGCTCACGGATACGAGCCTCCATTTTCTGTAGCTGCTTCTTCCCTCCTTTCATTGCGACTTGCTCGGCTTCATCGAGACGGTGCTGCAGGTCCTTAATGGTCTGTTCCATGTTTTTTTTCATCCGTTCAAGGTGTGCACTAGTGTCTTGTTCTTTCTTCAACTCCTCAGCCATCATAGCGGCATCAGTGATGGCTTTCTTCGCCTTTTCTTCTGCATTGCGGCTCTCTTGCACCAGCTCCTCCATTTCATTTTGCAGCTGAAGCAGATCCGATTCTTGCTTCTTCTTTTGGTTGATGAGGCTAGTGTTTTGGGAGTGCAAGAGTTGCATCCTCTCAGTTGCTTCAGTAAGTTCTTGCTCTGCTAGTTTGCGAACCCTCTCTGTCTGTTCCAGCACGGCTCTCAGTTCCTCTAGTTCTGCTTGAATCAGGTTGTTCCTCCGCTCCAACAGGGCAATGTTTTCTTTGAGATCATCATTAGTGTGAAGCGTGTCGTCCATCTGGAGTTGAGTGTCTTTTAGGCACGACTGGATCATCTTCAGCTGCTTCTGGGCATCGGACGCCTGTCTGTTGGCCTGGCTTAATTGAATTTCCATTTCATTAAGGTCCCCCTCCATCTTCTTTTTTACCCTCAAGGCTTCATTGCGGCTCCTCGTCTCCGCCTCAAGAGAAGCCTGCAAGGACTCAATCATGCGTTGGTAGTTTCTTTTAGCTTGTTCCATTTCCTCATCCTTCTCAGCCATCTTGCGCTCAACATCCGCCTTCAACTGGTTGAACTCCAGCTGAGCTCGTAGGATCTTTCCCTCTTCATGCTCAACTGAAGCATCAGCTTCCTCTAGAGCGGACTGCAACTCCGCCTTCTCCTGTTCCAACTGTTTCCTCAGTTTTTCCAACTCATGGACGCTTTTCCGTCCTTCACCCACTTGATCAGTCAAGTCAGAGATTTCCTCCTGCAGATTCTTGTTTTCCCTCTTGATGGTCTCAAGGTGATCTAGAGTCTCCTCATAGGAATTCTTGAGTTTAAAGAGCTCTGTACTTAAGCTGCGAGCTTCCTTTTGCGCCCCCTCAAGCTCACATTGCGACTCTTCGTACTTTTGTTTCCACTCTGCAATGACTTTGTCGAAGGATCTCTGTTTTTTGTCCAAGGCGGCAGACGCTGCATTTGACCGTTCGAGGTCTAGCATCAGGTCTTCAATCTCATTTTGTAGCCTATGTTTCGTTTTCTCAAGGGAAGAACACTTTGCATTCACCGCTTCCACTGCTTCCTCGGCTTCTTGCAATTTTTGGACAAGTTTCTTCTTGGCTTCCTCCAGTTCCTCTGTCTTCTGAATTCCGTCAGTCTCATACCTCGCCCTCCACGTTGCGACCTCTGTATTGGCCTTTGACAAGGCTCGTTGGAGCTCAGCTTTTGCTTCTTGTTCCTCTTCGAATTGCTCTCTTAGTAAGTCACAATCATGACGGGCTGATTGTACAGCGTGAGCAAGAGCATTCTTTGCTTTCACCTCTTCCTCAAGTTGCCTCCTCAGATCTTCAAGTTGCTGGGTGTAGGAAGTCTTTCCTCTAGTGAGTTGGGAAATCAGACATTCCTTCTCCTCCATTTGTCGCCCAAGTTCCCCATTTTCAGTCAGAAGCTTGGCTTTCTGGGTAGACATATCATTAAGAGCTCTCTGGGCTTCTTCAGATTTTGACCTATGCTCGTTCATCTGATCTTCCAGTGATCGGCACATCTTTTCAAGATTTACCTTGGCCTTTACAACGCTCTCCATGTTTGAGGAAATGTCATCCAATTCCAGCTTCAATTCAACTTTTTCTTTCTCTAACTTTTGTTTGACCCTTTGCAAGTTGTCAATCTGTTCCCCAAGTTCAGCAACACTGTCTGCATGCTTCTTCCGAAGAGAGGCGGTAGTGGTTTCATGCTGAAGGGTTGATTCCTCAAGGTCCCGCCGTAACTTCTGAAACTCGGCCTCCCTTTTTTTACTGAGCTCTACCTGAGCAGATGTCGCCCCACCTGCCTCCTCCAGGCGCTCGCTGATGTCTTCCAGTTCTCGGGAAATTTCAGATCGTTGTTTCTCTACCTTTGCACGAGCTGCACGCTCCGCATCCAGCTCCTCCTCCAGTTCTTCAATTCGAGCTTGATTTTCTTTCAATTTCTTCTGCAGCTGCGCTGAAGCCGTTTGCTCATCTTCAAACTTTCCAGTCAGCTGATTGATTTCAAAGTCTTTCTTTTTAAGTTTCTCCTCTAGTTGCTGTTTGTCGTTCTCCAAGTCCATTACATTCTCCTGAGTCAGTTTGACATCTCCTTCCAGCTTTCTCTTGCTTCGCTCCAAGTCCATCCGAACTTTTTTTTCTTGTTCCAATGAGCCCTCAAGATCATCCACCTGTTGTTCGAGCTTAGCTTTGGCTTTTGTCAATGTATTGACTTTGTCCTCCTCACTTTGAAGGTCATCCAGTGTTTGCTGGTGAGCCTCTTGCAGAGCTTTTTTCTCTTTGGTAAGTTTCATTATGTTTTCATCAAGGGATGCCATTTCCTCAGTCAGATTCTTCACTTTGTTCTCGGTGGCATGTTTTTCCTTTTCCACCTTGGCCAGTGTCAGCTCCAGGTCATCTATATCTTTCTTGAGCTCTGAGCATTCATCCTCCAACTTGCGTTTCTTGGCTGTGAGGTCTGCATTTATCTCTTCCTCATCCTCTATGCGTTCTGACAGCTCTTTCACTTTGGCTTCTTGCTGGATTTTGCTCTTTATGAGCTGTTCGCATCGTTCCTCTGCATCAGTTAGGGTGTCTTGCTCGGATTGCAGCTGAAGGAACAAGTCATTCTTCTCTTGAAGCAGACTGACCATTTTCTCTTCTAGCTCTTTCCTCCTGGCCTCAGATTTCTCTAAAGCGTCCTTTAACTTACTGAATTCGTCTTTCATGTTTGCCATCTCCTTTTCCGACTCAGCGCTCCTCAGTAAAGGTTTTATCTTGAAGAATAACTTCATCCACGGCCAGTTTTTCACACTGAGGAAGGAGCGAAGGTTCCACTGGATGACCATGAGGGCATCTCTGCGCTCCACCAGTTTCTGGTACTCGGCTCTCATCAGTAACCCACGAGCGTAAGCTTGGATCCCAGTGAGTATACGAGCGAGTTGGTCATCTCGCATCTCCTCCAACGTACCAAGCAGGCCAGCTTTAAAAAAGACTTTTGTATGGCCAAATTTGTATTGCGTATGGTCAATGTCTAGTGAGCCCAACAGCTTCTCGGCACTCTTCTTGTTCTCAAGGAACTGGCCTTCCGGGATGGCAGATGCATTTAGGATTCTGTACCTCTGTTTGAAATCCCCATAGAGGATTCTGTTTGGGAATCCTTTCCTGCAAATCCTGATGCCCTCTAGTACACCATTGCAGCGAAGCTGGTGCATGACCAGGCAGTTATCCATGATTCCAGGAGTCTTGCTCTCATTTGGAATCAAACAGCGAACAAAGTGTGGGTGCGTGGTTTTCAGATTGGTCATTAGTTTGTTCAGGTTTTCTCTGTGCAGGGCAGACACTGTCTGGAAAGATGACCCCTTCTTCTTGGCCCCTTTCCCACTTGACTTTTCAGATACCTCTCCTGCATAACCGGAGAATAGAAGACTCAACAACTTTAAAGAAGACTTCTGATAGAGCCCAACTACTGTTTCATTCAGCGGGTCTCTGTTTTTCACTAGCCAGCCGGAGATATTATAGTCAACAGTCCCTGCATAGTGGGCTAAGGCAAAGTGCGCCTCTGCCTTCCCCTTCACAACTCTTGGCTTTTGGAAGATGTTTGTCTTGCCCAGGTGGTTGTCATACAGCTTTGCTTTGAATGTCTGATCGCTGGCCTTTGGAAACATGCACTCTTCCTCCAGGATGGACATGATCCCTAGGGGTTTCTCAATCAGTTCGATGCAGGCTTGCAGATCCATCCCGAAGTCGATAAACTCCCACTCAATTCCCTCTTTTTTATATTCCTCTTGTTCCAGGACGAACATGTGGTGATTGAAAAACTGTTGCAGCTTTTCGTTGGTAAAATTGATGCAGAGTTGTTCGAACGTGTTGAAATCGAAGATCTCAAAGCCTGCTATGTCGAGCACACCAATGAAATGCTGGCGATGTTGCTTAGTGTCGAGGGATTGGTTAATTCTTACCACCATCCAGTTGAACATTTTCTCGTACACTGACTTTGCCAGTGCACCAATAGAGTAATACACTTGGTCCACACTCTGTCCTTTTGTAACGTACTCATTGCCCACCTTGACCCTTGGATGGCAGAGTCCTTTGAGCAGGTCGGCAGAGTTCAGCCCCATTAGATAAGTTGCCTTATCTGCTTCTTCAGTACCGTCAGGCTCTGCCTGCTCCTCACGCTGTTTCTGTTTGAATCTCATATTGCCGTAGTGCATGATAGCACCCGTCAGCTTGTAGACTCCCATCTTTTCTTCAGACGTGAAGCCGAGTACATCAAACGCCTGGTCAGTAGCAAGCAGCTCCTCGTTGTCATTGATGGACGTGACGGTTACTTCTCCTTGGGAGATGTAAGAGTAGTCATATGGGTTATTAGTTATCAACAGCATGTCCAGCAGTTCAGGCTTTTCATTGGAGAGTATTTGGAAGAAAATATGGTAGTTCCTCTCAGACTTTAGCTGAAAGGTCACCCGAGACTTCTCCAGCAGGTATGTCTCGATATCCGCTGATGCGAGTTTACCGCTTGTCCCAAAATGAATGCGGATGAATTTCCCAAAGCGAGACGAGTTGTCATTTCGGACCGTTTTGGCATTGCCGAAAGCCTCCAGTGCAGGATTAGCCTGAATAATCTGATCCTCCAGGGTTCCCTTGCTGGAGTCTTTCTTTCCAGCTGCTCCACCAGCGGCAGCGATGCTTGCAAAATACTGGATGACCCTCTTGGTGTTGACGGTCTTCCCAGCACCGGATTCTCCAGTGATAAGGACAGATTGGTTCTCCCGATCGGTTAGCATGTATTGATAAGCATTATCCGAGATGGAAAAGATGTGAGGCGGGGCCTCTGTTCTTTTCTTACCTCTGTAGGCAGAGACTACTTCGGAGTCGTACACAGGTAACCACTTGTAAGGGTTGACTGTGACACAGAAGAGCCCTGAGTAGGTGTAGATCATCCAGGCTGCGTAACGCTCTTTGAGGTTGAACAGCACTGCAGGCTCGTGAAGGAACGTGAGCATTGCCATGTCCTCGATTTTATCGAATTTAGGCGGGTTCTGGGGGTGGATGTCTCCGTCTTTGACGGTCACCGTTCTCCCATCTTCAGTGTTAACAGTAACCTTCCCTGCTTCCTTGCTGACAATTTTCCCCTTCGCAAACTCCACCTTTTCATCCACAACAAAGCATTCGGTCTTGATGTCAAAGGCTCTCGTCTGAGCTTCGAGACGCTCTTTATCTGACTTCCTCAGGAAGGGAGCGGCCTTTCCGAACTCTGCCATCATAGCATCACCCATCGTGTCTGCTTGATATTTCCAGGTACAGAGAGAGTTGATGAGCACGCCTCGGCTGAGGAAACTTTAGAGACACACACCACAAGTGCTTGGTTTTTATAGAGGGTAGCAGAGATCCAAGTAAGGATGTGAAGGGAAAGAACACAGGGACAGGGATTTTATCAAGAGTTAAAAGTGGTGTAAGGTCAGCAACACAACCTTTAGTTGTTGATGTCCTTATATAGAAAACTAACAGCTCCTTGGTTGTTTCCATCCTTTAAATATATTAGACGTACCTTTAGCATTAGGCATGATCCTCAAATTATGTTTGCAATTAATGTGGTTATTTTTTTTGATGTTTCTATATATGACCCCAAAAGTCTGAGACCTGTCATAATATCATTTGTAATGATAATATGCAAAATAGAAATATTTAATATTTTCTTTTGTGGTCACAGATTTTTGGACCCCATTGTGTTTTTGTTTTTCTTTGAAAGTAAGTAAGGTTATACTTTATTTTAAGGTGTCTGTTACACTGTAATTATACATTTAAGTACTGAGTAATATTAAGTAACTACATGTACTTACTATAGGGTTAGGATTTGATTTGGTTTAAATAATTATGCATAATTTATAGTTATTACTATAGTAACATATGTAACAATGACACTGTAAAATAAAGTGTTACCGAAAATAATACTATTATTCATCAAGGATGCATTTAATTGATCAAAAGTAACAGTGAAGACATTTAAAATTCCATTCTAAGAATCCTGGAAAATAAAATGTATCAATTTCCACAAAAAGAGTAATGATGATAAATTCAGCTTTGATCACAGGAATAAATTATACTTTATTATATATTCACATAGAGAACAGCTGTTTTACACTGGAATAATATTTCACATTTTTACTGTATTTTTCCTCAAATAAAATCATCAAATGCAGCTTTGGTGAGCAGAAGAGACTTCTTTCAAAAACATAAAAAAAAGGTAACACTTTACTTTTTACACTTTTACAGTATTTTTAATGCATTAATTATGCACCTTATAATGCATTGTATGATCTCATGAAAAATTGTAACCACATTTATAACACACCTTTAGAAAGTATAATGCATTAAAACAACCAATTTCAGATTTTGCATTTTAACTTAGGTTACAATTATTTATGAAAAGATATAATGCATTATAAAGTACATTATAATACCTTTATAATGCATTACACAAGCCCTTATGTATAATGCATTATAAAGATGCATTAAAAGAATATCTTTTCATAAATAATTGTTACCAAAGTTAAAATGCATTATAGTATTTTCAGATTCTGAAATTGGTTGTTTGCCATGTGTTTTAATGCATTATACTTTATAAAGGTGTGTTCAATGAACAGATGAGAATTATAATGTATTAGAACTGTGTTTACCAAACAATGCATTATAAGGCATAATTACTGCAATAATTTTATAATGCATTATACATTACCAGAAGGGTGCAATGCTAAAAAAAGAGATCATGTAATGTTAAAGTAGGACAAAGCTGTCGTCCTCTAATGGGAGATGAAAGTCAGGAATCTGTTTGGCTTTGACTTTATCAAAGGTTCCTCTGATAGACGCTACACACACCTCTGCGTGAAGGACGTCTCCACTCAACAACACCCTTCAAATAGAACACAAGAATGAAAAGAAGTCTGTTCCTCTTCTCTTTTATCATCTGCCGCTCATTCAGCGAGCCTCGCATGAAACAAGAAACAAAACTCATCTGTAAATGCATTGTCAGCTGATTTTCTAACGTTCAATTCAATGCAAATGACTTGCACACACTTATTTAATGAACGTAGGCCAGCGTTCCTAATAAAAGAAACACATGACACGACATGTCCTCTCATGAAGCCCCAGTAGTGACTTCAAGAATTTAAGTGCTACATAAGTAAATAACAAGTTTATCAGGTGGAAGATTAGCTGACATACCGCCACCTAAGTGTGCATGCTCACACACCTCAGACCACATGCTCATGCTACGATTAAATCAGTGTGTGCTCACGACGATTGGCCACGGATTACAGAACGATAATAGCTGGAAGGTGAATACACTTGTGAAAGTTATTGGACCCTTTGAAATGATCTAATCTGAGCGTCATCTGAAGTATTATAATCATGATAACAACGCTCTTATTAAACAGACATCAATCATCAGACATGCTTTAACATCTATACTGCGGTGGAGCCGCTCACACGCCATTCCCTGCATGCAATTCAATACCATGCATTTGGTAAATTAATTGCTTGCTTTTAGAAAATTTGACATGCAAGGAAATAAAAATCGTTTATTGTCCCTTTACATCTCATTCAGTGTCTGAAAACAGGGGTTTAGTTTAGACATTTATCTTACTGTACAGCAATAAAAATTACATAAAAACAATGTGAACGACGTCATAATGCACGTTTCTGATCTCATTGTGGACGATTCATCAGATGCATTTAATAACCAGCACATGTTATTACAATGCACAAATTGTTTCAATGCACATTAATCAGACCTTAAAGTGTGTGATGTTTCCCTCATTAAGAAACAGTGTTCCCTTCATCTCAGTGGCATGACATTTTGTGACTTTTGTAACATTATCTATCTAAACACACACACAAAAATGTAAAAAAAAAAAAAAAAAAAATTCAATAAATCCAGCATAAATCTGAATATTTTCACATAGAAATGAAGGCCTGGTTCTAGAACACAAATGCAATGTGGAATAAACCTGCTCACACACACACACGCACGCACACACAGCAACCGTCAGCATTTGTAGAATTTGGCAAACAAAATCAACCGTAAATGCAGAACAAATGCAGGTATTAAAAGGGTGAGACCTAACACACATGCACAGACAAACACGCACGCACACACACACATGTACACACAAACACAATTGCACGCACACACACACACACACAAACCCACATGAACACACATATGCACACACACAAACACAATTGCACACACACACACACAAACAATTTCACATGCACACAGACACACCCATGCACACACACACAAACGCACATGCACACACACACACAAACGCACATGAACACACATGCACACACACACACGAACACACTCATATGCACACACACACACAAACACAATTGCACGCACACACACAAACGCACATAAACACACATATGCACACACACAAACACAACTGCACACACACAAACGCACATGCACACACAAACGCACATGAACACACACAAACAATTTCACATGCACACAGACACACCCATGCGCACACACACAAATGCACGCACACACACATATGCACACAGACACAAACACACACACAACTCCTGTTCATTTCTGCTTATCGCTATTTGTTTTATTTACATTTTTTAAAAATAATTTATTATTCTGAAGTTAATGATTTTTTACATTTGGATTATTGAAATAAATAATTTGTGAATACAATGTGACTTAGTGGCATTTTAGATACATTTTTGCTAATTTATGTGGCATTATTGACACTTCAAACAACAACAAAAAAAGTCTAACCTTTCACAAAAATAATTATTTTAATGTGTTATGTTTAAATATATATTCACAAAATCCAGAAAAATCTCCAGAAACAACTCATATTAATTTTTTTTTTTTTTTTTTCAGAAAAATGAAATATTTCATATGCAAGCTAATGGCGTAGTTTGTGGTGAACAGACAAAAAAAAGTGCCACAAATCCCCCAAAACACAGCATAAATGTATAGTTTAGAAGTAAGTAAAAAAAATGATATATCATTTGTATTAAAAAATAGTATATTTTTTATACAATTGCTCTGTACATGTGTGGGGTCCGTACAGCTTTACAGTATTAAACATGAAAATAACAGTGTCCGTGTCTCTCCAGTGTTTATGTCTTCACTCACAGACGTCTGACCTCGACCGACTCAACGGAGGAAATGAACCGGAGAAGAGTTCCACGGGCTTCAGAGCCACACCCACCTGTTACATCATCACCACGGACCAATGGCAATGCAGAGGCGTTTACCAGCCGGAGAATTTTTCTGGAAAGTTCACTTTGGCAAGCCCGAAACGAACTTTGTTTTGAAATGACGTCACCAGTTCACTTGAAGTCCATCCCTCACAGCCTCGTTTTCATCCGCATTAAAGCGGGGGTCTAAGTCTATTTCCTGCATTCTGCCTTATTGACACTGTTCAAGAGTTGATTCTCATGATAAACATGGACAACATTAAAAAAAAACGAGTTGGACGTATGACGGAGTATTTCTGTGCCAAATACACTCCTTCAGGATTCAAACAAGTTTCAGGAAGTTTTTTTCGAGTATGGCCCTGTATGACATCATAAAGGGCGGAACTCCATGTATGGCCACTTCTCCCAGATGAGCACACACACACACACACATAAACTAAAGCGAGAGCAAGAGCACGTCCATCAACGAGCTTCGTTCGGGTTACGGGAGCCGTCTGAGGCGCTGGCATTGTGTGTTTAGACACGAGATCAACAATGTCACTAAAGAAGTGTGTTTCTGGTGTGAGGGAAAGATCACCTTGTTCAGCTTCCCAAATAACCCAGCGTTAAGGGAACAGTGGATGCAGTTTGTGTTTCCGGAGTTCTGCAAGTGTGTGTGTTTGCTCCCGGTCACGAGTGGAAACCGCAGGCGGTGAGTGAAACTGCATCAAATGTGTGTGTTTTGTTGGCAATCGGCGCATAAGTGCATATAATGTGAACAACACCAACGTATAGAGAATCGAGAGTTATCCAGGGATGATGCCATGATGTGTGTTTGTGTGTGAGACTCTTTAGCTCCGCCCACTGCACGCCTCCACGGACTCGGCTGTTTTCAGAAAGAATCGGTACAGTGTATCTGTCTTTTATAAATATGATAAAACTAAAGACTCTTGGGAGATATGAAGGATCAACACTACTCTATAGATACTCAAGATTAACACGAGACTGGCAGAAACTGTGTGTGTTATGACACTTTAAATTAAATTGAATATGGCGTCTAACCTGACTAAGGTCCATTGCAATAGAATGAATAAATAAACGCTGGCTGAACTGACGCTCTCCACTCGGCATGTAAACGTTCAGGTCACTGGGAAGCAGCCACAGACCTCCAGCGGTCACAGAAGTGTGTGTAGGGAAGTCGCGGTCCGGGCGCTCAGCAGCGGGACATGCGTTTGCGGTACTGCTCCACCAGCGGCACCAGACAGCGAGGAGACGCGCACTGCAGCATGAACGGGTGCTGGAGGAGGTCGCCGGCGCTCGCTCTCTGCTCGGGGTCACGGGTCAACATCGAGTCCAGAAAGTCCCTCAGGACAGGAGAGATCTGCTCAACGGGAGCATACGAACATCCCATAATTAACACACATTGCTATGAAAATAACGTCAAACATTACAATGACAAAAAAATATCTTGATGGTACTTCTATATGCAAACTTTGATTTTAAATCTCATTAAGCAGATTTTGGGGACTTTGTGGTCATGATATAATTCAGTGATTTTATTTCAATGAATTCCTGCATGAAATCAGAGTTTCATTATTATTTATATTAATATTTTGAATTTTAGTTTGCATTTTAATTTAAGTTTCAGTTAACATTTCTATTAGTTTTTGTTTTTAAATATTTAGCTTAAATTTATTTTACAGTATTTTTTACATTTATTTATATTTGTTTTAATTCATATTTATTTCAGTTAATTTCTACATGAAATCAGTGTTGTTTTAGTATTATTTATATTCATATTTTGAATTAGTTTGCATTTTAATTTAAGTTTTAGTTATTTTTATGTGCTTTTACACATAAAAATGTGCTTTTATGTGGTTTTTAAATATTTAGCTTAAATTTATTTTACAGTATTTTTTAAACTTATTAAAAAAATATATATATTTGTTTTAATTTATATTTATTTCAATTAATTTCTACATAAAATCAGAGTTGTTTTAGTATTATTTATATTAATATTTAGAATTTTAGTTTGCATTTTAATTTAAGTTGTAGTTATTTTATGTGCTTTTAACATTTCCATTAGTTTTTAAATATTTAGCTTAAATGTATTTTTCAGTATTTTTTAAAATTATTAAAAAAAATAATTAATGTATATTTGTTTTAATTTATATTTATTTCAGTTAATTTCTACATGAAATCAGAGTTGTTTTAGTATTATTTATATTTTTATTTTTTAATTCTATTAGTTTTTAAAAAAAAATATTTAGCTTAACTTTATTTTTCAGTATTTTTAAAATGTATTTAATTTTGTTTAAATAATTTATGTATATTTGTGTTTCATCTAATATTTATATTTTATTTCAAGGTTGCATGAACAAACAATGAAAAATACTGCTAAAGCATTTATTATTCTTAGTTAATGTTAATTTGAACATTATAGTGGCATCTGTTAATATTGAGCGAACATGAACTAACATTAAGATTAAATAAAGATAGCTATTAATGAATTAATAATTTAATAAAGATTAATAAACACTGTAATAAATGTATTGCTTGATGTTAGATGATGCATTATGAAACCTTACAGTAAAATGGTACCACAATCTTTAATGCTTTTAGTCAAAGTGGAGAATAACAGCATGTTCTGGTTTGACCTTGCTGGCGTTCCTGGCGGTCGGCGCGGGCTCGTCCCGCAGTCTCTTCATCGCTGCTATCGGCGTCTCGCTGAAATACGGAGGCTCTCCATCAACCATCTCCACCACCATGATCCCCAGAGACCACACGTCCACCTACAAACACCAGACGGCATCACATGATCACCATCTCGTCCTCTGTAACGCTGATACGCCTGCATCATATCCTATAGAATTTACAAATATATATAAACTCCTTTTTTTAATATTCCGAATAAATCATAAATAGTATATCAAAACGAGTCGTTTGAGCTGACACAATGTAACAGGCCCCGCCCACAACTGGTGATGGAATCTGCCTCATTAGCATAGCTCCTCCCCTGAGTGAGCCGTACAGTCCGCCATGTTTTTCTCCTCATGGAAACACAAGAATTCCACTGCGCGACTTCCATTGCTTTTCTATGTAAACGCGCTAGACGGACGTGTTTGACTGCGCTCACGTCTCATCTTTTACAGCGTCTCACGCAGGAAACGCCGTTCTAAAAACACAGCGCTCAAGTTAAAAGTGTAACTTTTCCACTGCCTGCGTCACATGTCAAGGTCTGTCTAGCATGTTTACATAGAAAGTACTGGAAAAGCAGCGCAATGCAAAAACACGTTCTGTGGAAACGGCCTTGCACTGTTTCTCCTGTTTTGTTGTTGCTGGAGCATCCGAGGCACGAGCTGTAAAGGCTCCGCCCTCTTCTGGAGAGGGGGGGCAGCTTATTTGCATTTAAAGATACACACACGAAAACAGCGTGTTTTTTGCTTCCACCCAAAAAGGTGTAATAAATGAGCTGAAACTTCACAGACACATTCTGACACCTGAAACGTATAAGACTTATAGATTATCTTGTAAAGAGCGGCATAATAGGTTCCCTTTAATTCACTTTATACCGATTGCATGAGGAATTTCCATGCACTGAAATATTTTTCTAGAAATTACCCAATATTTCCAGGTTTCTGTTGAAAAACCATAACCTAATTAATAGTGCATTAGCAAATGAGCTTGATTACTGAATAATGATTTTTTTTTTTATAACGACTGCTTTAGCAAAGAGTCATTTCTATCCGCTGAATTAATTTACGTGACTCATCCAGGACTGAAAATGACCACTTAAAAATCCCCCATATTTCCAAGTTTCTGCTGGAAAATACCTGACCACATAAGCAAATTAGCTAAAATATTTAATATCACACAGAAGATGAGTGTTATGGTATTCATCACTACAGGTTAATAAAAACATCAGTAACACTTAACAATAAGGTTTCATTTAACTTCAGTTAACTGCATTTATTCATCTCAGTTAATGTTCATTTTTTTAATCCAAAGATAACATTAGTTAATGCACAAACAACGAACAATTATATCTTTACCAAATAATGTTAACAAAGATTAATGAATGGTTTTAAAAATATATTGTTCTTTGTTATTTAATGCATTAACGTTTAGATAACGTTCAGATATGAGCATCCTCGTGTGAGGGACCCCATCCTGAAATAGATATCTGTCTTTTATAAACACCCAATTAATACAGTAAAAAATGTATATCTAACATTAGTTTCTATAAAGTTTCTTTATTATATATCTTTTCTACTCACTATGATAATGTACTGTTAAATGTATCATTTATTTGTTTATTTAAATCAAATTTTTATTCATTTATATTATTCATTAATTTAATAGATTAATATTTTTTATTAATTTATTACATTTTATTATGTTAATTTGAGATTTAATCACTTTATGTATTTATGTACTATTATATATATATAAATGTTTTTTCTCTAAACTTTTGCATTTTCTATGTTTTATTTATAATTTTTTTATTTGTTTATTCTTGTTTATTTATTTACTTATTTTAATATTATTATTATATTCACAGTTTTACTTTAGGCCTTTCCACATATATTTATTTTAATCTCATTTATTTTTACACTATCATATGTTAATTTAACATTCAATAATTTCTTTCTTTATTTGAATCTAATTTATTTAGTTACTTTTTTTCCCTCTAGACTTTTAAGCAAATTTATGAATAAGAAATTAATTACATTTATAAATAATAAATTAAGCAAATGTATTTATTTACTTGTTTTAATTTTAAAATCACTTATTTATGTTAATCTTATTTATTTATTTATTTACTTACATTTTTCATGTTTTTTCTCTAGAGCAGACGTTTCCCCTGTCACTCCTTTGCGGTCCCCTAGGGGGCCCCGGACCCCTGCATTAACTGATTGAGATCTTGTTACAAAACATCAGTTTACTTTATGCGTGATCTGACTCAATGAAAAGCCCCATTTACAGCATATTTCAGGCTCTTGTTTTCATGCACGATGGAGTTTGCTGACCTCAGTGCCGTACGGCGTCTTTGAGACGACCTCAGGGGCCATCCAGTACGGCGTTCCCACTAATGACTTCCTCTTGGGAATGTCTTTACTGATCTGAGCGCAGAAGCCGAAGTCCGACAGTTTGACCTGTAAAACAATGAGAACGAGAGCGTGCGTCACTACACCGTAACACATGATGTCTCAAACATTACTGGGTACAATTTACACGAAAATACAATTTCAGTCCTTCTAAATTTCACATTTAATTCAATGCATTACTTGTCGTTTCTTTGTTATTATTTGCCCTGTTTACACCTGGTATTAAAAAAAGTTTAAAGGGGTCATGAATTGACTTTTGACATATGAGGTCACTGTACTATGAGAATATCCTGTAAGTTTCAAAACTCAAAACTTCCTTGTTTGTCCACAAACAGCTTTAACTGAAACCAAGCGCAGAAAATGACTCGTTTTGGATTTTGTCACATTATGACATCATAATGTGACGTCCACTTCTACATCATCGCCTCTTTAGCCCCTCCCACAGATTCACACACGGCATGTAGTAAATACGAGAGCGACGCAAACACAGGATTACTCCAGCAACAAAACCATAGACACGATTTGAAGTGCCGAGTTGTGGAAAAACACTTGCATTGCCTTCCTGTGGATGAACTTTATTTCTCCAGATCGTTTGAGATGTACTGAGTATTTATACTGTAGCGCCACAGTCAAACTGAATACTCGTGATTAGCTGTTCTTTCCTTTGCTTCAGCATTTATGGGGTTAATGCGTTGGATTATTATTGGATACGGAAGGAAGCGCGCTGATAGATCGAAGCCATTCGCTGTAATCCTGAACAAAATCTTCAGTGAGCGACATCTGTTTCGTCATCAGCAAGACATTACAACGTTTTTGGACATGCTAGCGAACGTGTTAAATCATGCTGGAAACACGCGAATTCTTGCTAGCAACATAATTCATACTAATAAAATGCTAAAACATGCTACCAACATGTTAAATCATGCTAGCAACATGCTAATACATGCTAGCAACATATTAAAAAATGCTAATTAATGCAAACAAAATGCTAAAACATGCTAGCAACATGTTAAATCATGCTAGCAACATGCTAATTAATGCTAACAACATGTTAAATCATGTTAGCGACATGCTAATTCATTCTAGCAAAATGTTAAATCATGCAAGCAAACATGCTAATTCATGTTAGCAAACATGTTAATTCATGCTAACAACAAGCTAAAACATACTAGCAACATGTTAAATCATGCTAACAACATGTTAATTCATGTTAGGAACATGCTAATTCATGGTAGCAGTGTGTTAAAACATGTTAGCAAAATGTTAAACCATGCTAGTTTATTTATTTTAATTTAATTTTTTTTTACACTATCATATGTTAATTTAACATTCAATAATCTCTTTATTTATTTTTATTTATTTATTTATTTGTTTTAATTTTAAAATCACTTATTTATATTAATCTTATTTATTTATTTACTTACATTTTTCACGTTAACTCATGCTAGCAACATGCTAATTCATGCTAGCAATGTGTTAAAACATGCTAATTAATGCTAACAAAATGTTAAAACATGCTAGCAACATGTTAAATAATGCTAGCAACATGCTAAATCATGTTAACAACATGTTAAATCATGTTACCAACATGCTAATTAATGCTAACAACAAGCTAAAACATACTAGCAACATGTTAAATCATGCTAGCAACATGTTAATTAATGCTAGCAACATGCTAATTCATGGTAGCAGTGTGTTAAAACATGTTAGCAATATGATAAACCATGCTATCATCATATGCTAATTCATGCTAAATCATGTCAAATACATGTTAATTTGTGTTAACAAAATGTTAAATCAATGTTAAATCATGCTAGCGATATGCTAATTCATGGTAGTAGTGTGTTAAAACATGTTAGCAAAATGATAAACCATGCTAAATCATGTTAACTGCATGTTAATTTGTGTTAACAAAATGTTAAAACAATGCTAAATCATGGTAGCAACTTGTTACAACATGATAAAACAGTAACAAAATGTTAAATAATGTTAACATGGTAAATAATGATATCGACATGTTAATCCATGCTAACAAAATGTTAAAACAATGCTAGATCATGGTAGCAACATGCTAATTCATGCTAGCAACATGTTAACAACATGCTAATTCATGCTAGAAGTGTGCTAAAACATAGTAGCAACATGTTAAATCATGCTAGCAACATGCTAATTCTAGTTTTTTTTTTACTTTCTCCTGGTAAAACCTTATGTAAAAGGTTATTTTAAACTTTCAGGCTTGGCTTTGTCATCACAGTTTGTCATCAAACTTTACTCATCTGTTTTTATTTAAAACACGACACAGCAAATGACAATGTATACGCTTTCACTTTATCAAACAGGATGAACTATGAATAGACTATAAGAACGACAGTGTGACAAACAATGGTGCATTCATTAACTTTGGTAACTCAGTAATGAAGCCTTATAAAGCATATGTAATACGCATGTTTTACATTGTTGGCAAATGTTTCAACTATGTAACGAGATATTTTGAGACGCCATAAAAATGGAGTGTTTGAAAGAGAGGGTCAAAAACAGGATAGAAAACAGCTTATTACCTCTAAATTACTTCTAAAAGTCTTGATCAATTATAAGTGAACCTTAAAAAACACTATAAAATGTAACAAAAACATGCAGTTCATGACCCCTTTAAATCCCGTCTGGCTAGTCTGGTTACTATTGACACCAGTAACATTCAGAAGATTGTGTAGCGTCAGTCTCACCCTGCCGTCCAGCGTCAGTAAGATGGAGTCACTCTTGATGTCTCTGTGAATGACGCCCTGAGCGTGCAGATAACTGAGCGCCTGCAGGACGGACTCACACACCGTCGCGATCTGCTCCTCTGTTAGTCTAAACACACACACAAACGGTTTCCACAAAAAATGATAATTGATAATAATCAGAAATGTTTGTTGATCATCATATGAGAATGATTTCTGAAGGATCATGTGACACTGAAGACTGGAGTAATGATGATAAATTCAGCTTTGATCACAGGAATAAATTAAACTTTACTATATATTCACATAGAGAACAGCTGATTTACATTGCAATAATATCTCACAATTTTTACTGTATTTTTCATCAAAGAAATGCAGTCTTGGTGAGCAGGAGAGACTCTTTCAAAAACATAAAAATCTTACTGACCCGAAATGCTTTTGAACGCCTCAGGATTATAAGCTTGTCTAAAACATTGCATTTTCATATTGCAAAATCTATTTAATTCATATTCACATTGCATACTTGCATAATGTATTGCAAAACATATTACACAAAAACTGCAATCAGGGCTGACTTCACCGCAGGCGTTTAAGAGCGTGTGAGGAACATCAATAAAGAGCTTCTGCCTAAACACTGTAAAAACAAACTCAACGGTGCTTGGAAAGTTTCCAGTTTCCAAATTGTTATGTAACTCTTTCCTTAGAGCAGACTTAAGTGAAGTTACTGTCTGGGAGAAGATCTTAACTGTGCCGGCAGAAGAGCTCCAGAGGATGGTTTGCATGGATTGATCTTTAGATGAGCATTTCTACACTGTCTGAATGACGTCACTATGATTTTTTTCAGCTGTTTTCTGCTCCAGCAGCTGTAAACGCTGCATCTGATCAGTCACTAAAGCAACAGCACACTCTCCTCAACAACACACATCATTCAGGTGTGTTAAAAAAAAGATGTAAAACTAGTTGATTACCTGGTTTCTGAGACGATGTTGGTTAGAGCGCCGCCCTGCAGGTATTCCATGATCACCCAGAGCTCTTCACCCACCAGGGCACTCTTGTACATCTCCACCACGTTTTTATGACTGTAGTCTCGCATGATAACCACCTGCGAGTAATGACATCCAGAAATCATTTTTACGGTTACATATTAAAAATTTTTTTTTTTTTACATATTATTGTATATATATATTCACATAGACACACTTTATACACACACATATTATATAAATATTTTTATAATTATATGTAAACAGTGATATATATAAAATGTTATACACACACACATATTAGTGCTGTCAAACATTAATTGCGATTAATTGCATCCAAAATAAAAGTTTGTTTACATAATATGCGTGTGTGTACTGTGTATGATTATTATGTATATTTGAATACACACACACACACACGTATAAATACATGTACATGTAGTTAATAAATATTTGCATGTAAACTGTATATATATATTTATATCATTTATATTATATATAAATATAAATATATATATATATATATATATATATATAAAAATATAAATTTATATATATATATATATATATATATAAACAAATTTTCTTAAATATATACATGCATGTGTGTGTATTTCTATATACACAATAATCATACACAGTACACACACATATTATGTAAACACAAACTTTTAGTTTGGATGCGATTAATCGATTTGACAGCGATTATATATATATATATATATATTTACACACATTTTTATATTTAAAAAAAAATACATTTATATTTATATATGTTAAAAAGTGTAATAATTTAATAGTGTAAATATATATTTTTTTAATATAACAATTACATATATATATAATTTTTACACATATATATATATATATATATATATTTTTTTTTTAAATGTATATTTATATATGTTAAAAGTGTAAAACTTATATATATATAGTTATATTAATTTTTTTAAATATAAATATTATATATAAATGTCGTTCATTACATTTATTTTTAGAATATATAAATTCTTATACAATATAATTGTATTTATTTATAAAACAACATCCGAATGGCTTGATCCCTTTAGATTTGTTTTAAAAGTTAAACAAAAGTTTTCATTGTTTAACTTGTTTTGTTTTACTTAAAAGTGTCACATTACGGAAATTAAATCAGTCATACTAGTTAACTCATACTTCATTGAAGAGCAGTTCTCTCCTCTGTTGCTTCCTCAGGTCCATCATCTTCACCGCAACCTGACGTCCGCTGTGCTTCTCCCGCGCGATGCAAACCACACCCGTGGATCCTTCTCCGATCTTCACAAAGCTCTCCAGATAAGAGCGAGGATCCCCTTTGTCCACAACCATCTGCAGGGCGGCTTTGAACTGCTCGTGTGTGACTTTGGGCTGCTCCGGGACGCTGGAGGGCGTCTGGGACGGTCTCAGACAGGGCGAAGAGGCTCCGGCGGGACTTGCAGACGAGCCTGTCGGTGCAGGTCTGGGCTGGGATGGGCTGTCCTGGGTCGGCGGCACTGATGCTGGAATCCCAGAGGTTTTGTTGGGAGAAATGCTGTCTGTGATGTCATTGGAGGAACGGCGTGTGGTTTGGAGGGTGATTAGTCCATGCCCTGGTTTTGGACTACTGGTGCCGTTGGGTTTGGAAATGGCTGCGTAGGTCGGTGAATTCACCTGTATTTAAAGATAAATATGACGTCTGTTTAGTTTGTCAGACAAAACTAGGAAGCAGCTAATTACACTGGAAGAATACTAAAGGAATAGTTTTGGTTTAAAACAAGCTTTATCAACAACATCTGGGCAGTACTGTTATCGTTAACAAACTATTTCTGTCATTACATCTCTGAGTGTTTCGCATGGTAATGGATATGATCCAATGTTGATATGTTTGGTCATATATATCAACTGTTGGTTATTGATGCTGCTGCTGCTGCTGCTGATTATTGCTGCTGCTGCCGTTGATTATTGCTGCTGCTGATTATTGCTGCTGCTGTTGATTATTGATGCTGCTGCCGTTGATTATTGATGCTGCTGCCGTTGATTATTGCTGCTGCTGATTATTGCTGCTGCTGCCGTTGATTATTGCTGCTGCTGATTATTGCTGCTGCCGTTGATTATTGCTGCTGCTGCTGTTGGTTATTGCTGCTGCTGCCGTTGATTATTGCTGCTGCTGCTGTTGGTTATTGCTGCTGCTGCTGTTGGTTATTGCTGCTGCTGTTGATTATTGATGCTGCTGCCGTTGATTATTGATGCTGCTGCTGTTGATTATTGATGCTGCTGCCGTTGATTATTGATGCTGCTGCTGTTGATTATTGATGCTGCTGCCGTTGATTATTGCTGCTGCTGCCGTTGGTTATTGCTGCTGCTGCTGTTGGTTATTGCTGCTGCTGCCGTTGATTATTGCTGCTGCTGATTATTGCTGCTGCCGTTGATTATTGCTGCTGCTGCTGTTGGTTATTGCTGCTGCTGCTGTTGGTTATTGCTGCTGCTGCCGTTGGTTATTGCTGCTGCTGCCGTTGATTATTGCTGCTGCTGCCGTTGATTATTGCTGCTGCTGCCGTTGATTATTGCTGCTGCTGCCGTTGGTTATTGCTGCTGCTGCCGTTGATTATTGCTGCTGCTGCCGTTGATTATTGCTGCTGCTGACTATTGCTGCTGCCGTTGATTATTGCTGCTGCTGCCGTTGATTATTGATGCTGCTGCTGTTGGTTATTGATGCTGCTGCTGTTGATTATTGCTGCTACTGTTGGTTATTGCTGCTGCTGCCGTTGGTTATTGATGCTGCTGCTGTTGATTATTGCTGCTACTGTTGGTTATTGCTGCCGTTGATTATTGCTGCTGCTGCCGTTGATTATTGCTGCTGCTGCCGTTGATTATTGCTGCTGCTGATTATTGCTGCTGCCGTTGATTATTGTTGCTGCTGCCGTTGATTATTGCTGCTGCTGCAGTTGGTTATTGATGCTGCTGCTGTTGATTATTGCTGCTACTGTTGGTTATTGCTGCCGTTGATTATTGCTGCTGCTGCCGTTGATTATTGATGCTGCTGATTATTGCTGCTGCTGCTGTTGGTTATTGCTGCTGCTGTTGGTTATTGATGCTGCTGCTGTTGGTTATTGATGCTGCTGCTGTTGGTTATTGATGCTGCTGCTGTTGATTATTGCTGCTGCTGCTGTTGATTATTGCTGCTGCTGCTGTTGGTTATTGCTGCTGCTCTTGGTTATTGCTGCTGCTCCTGTTGATTGCTGCTGCTCCTGTTGATTGCTGCTGCTCCTGTTGATTGCTGCTGCTGCTTTTGGTTATTGCTGCTGCTGTTGATTATTGCTGCTGCTGCTGTTGATTATTGCTGCTGCTGCTGTTGATTATTGCTGCTGCTGCTGTTGATTATTGCTGCTGCTGCTGTTGATTATTGCTGCTGCTGCTGTTGGTTATTGCTGCTGCTGCTGTTGGTTATTGATGCTGCTGCTGTTGATTACTGCTGCTGCTGTTGGTTATTGCTGCTGCTGCTGTTGGTTATTGCTGCTGCTGCTGTTGGTTATTGCTGCTGCTGCTGTTGGCTATTGATGCTGCTGCTGTTGATTATTGCTGCTGCTGTTGGTTATTACTGCTGCTGCCGTTGATTATTGCTGCTGCTGCCGTTGGTATTTCTGCTGCTGCCGTTGATTATTGCTGCTGCTGTTGGTTATTGCTGCTGCTGCTGCTGTTGATTATTGCTGCTACTGTTGGTTATTGCTGCTGCTGTTATTATTGTTGCTTCTGCTGTTATTGCTGCTGCTGTTGGTTATTGATGCTGCTGCTGTTATTATTGCGGCTGTTGTTGGTTATTGATGCTGCTGCTGTTATTATTGTTGCTTCTGCTGTTATTGCTGCTGCTGTTATTATTGCTGCTGCTGTTGGTTATTGCTGCTGCTGTTGGTTATTGATGCTGCTGCTGTTGGTTATTCATGCTGCTGTTGTTATTATTGCTGCTGCTGTTGGTTATTGCTGCTGCTGCTATTATTGCTACTGCTGTTAATATTGCTGCTGTTATTATTGCTGCTGCTGTTGGTTATAGATGCTGCTGCTGCTGATTATTGCTGCTACTGTTGGTTATTGATGATGCTGCTGCTGTTATTGCTGCTGCTATTATTGCTGCTGCTGTTGGTTATTGATGCTGCTGCTGTTATTATTGCTACTGCTGTTGGTTATTGATGCTGCTGCTGTTATTATTGCTACTGCTGTTGGTTATTGATGCTGCTGCTGTTATTATTGCTACTGCTGTTGGTTATTCATGCTGCTGCTGTTATTATTGCTGCTGCTGTTGGTTATTCATGCTGCTGCTGTTGGTTATTCATGCTGCTGCTATTATTGCTGCTGCTGTTGGTTATTGCTGCTGCTGCTGCTATTATTGCTACTGCTGTTGGTTATAGAGGCTGCTGCTGCTGATTATTGCGAGCTCATTGGCTACTTATTCAGCAGGAACCATTCAGCTGTGCCCTATAGAGAATGATGTGATTGCGAGCAGATTGCGTTAAGGACCCATCAGCTTGCACCATCTAGATAAGCAAACAATAATCATGTCTACAGTTCCGTACTTACAATGGAAGTCTATGGAGCGAGAGTAGCGGAGAGAAGAAATGTGAACCGCGTAATTGTGTTACAGCACTGTTTTAATTCTTCAGCACACAAAAAAGTGAGTTATATGAACTGTAAAGCATCTAAATCTGCATTTTAGTTCATTAGTTATAAAGCAAACTAAGTTCAACTAAAGCAGCTCTAAAAAGACAATAGAGTGATTATTCAGCTCAATGTTGATTCAGTTCAGTTCAATAACAGTGTGAATGCTGCAAAAATTCATTAGTTATAAAGCAAACTGTTATTGAACTGAATTAACACTGAACTGAATTGAGCTAAACAATTACTCTATTGTCTTTTTAGAGCTGCTTTACAGCTGAAATTTGATGTGTTTCATAAGTGATGCATTTTGCAACATTAACACTATTTCCCAGTTTATCACCGTGAAGATGCTTTGAAACAATCTGTATTGTATAAGCGCTATATATGAATAAATGTGACTTGACACACCTTAAAGTTGTAGGTGGACTGTGGCCTCTTCTGCGTTTCCATCTTCGGCTGTTCTGAGATCAGTTTTGCTCCATCGTTTTCGCTGTATGTGCTGTAGAGACAAGACACAGGTCTCTGGGTGGATTTACCGTCCAATTTAGCGACGGCGAGCCGTTCATTAACAGTCCTGGGCGAGAGTAAAATGTCCCGAGGCATGAGCATCGGTTGCTCCGTGAACATGGTCGCCTCGTGGATTGATTTGGATCTTGTCCGAGAGTCATTGGGGTCTAAGGTGAAGCTCTTCTTGAGATCAGATCGCGGACTTCCACACTCACTCTGGACATGTCGGGATTTGGCGCGCCAGTCCAAGACCGACTGACCGTTTCTCCGATTCGCCCCGTTCAGCTCCTGATACTCGTACATCTCTCCTTCGGCTGACTCGCCCAGACGACCCAGAGACTGCGCTCTTTTCCGCAGAGACAGGCTGGTTCTCCTTAAGGAGTTTGAGCTGGTAACAGAGAGTTGACTCATCTGAGCGATCGCTGCAGAAATGTAGTCCTCGTGTCCGATGAAACTGCCACGCACGATGTTCTGGAAGAGAGAGTTCAACACGACATCAAAACTGACTCTATTTACTCAAAGATAATTAATATTCAGTAATATTATAGATTTGACTACACTGACTATCAGATGAGAGAAAAACTTGAACTGAATTGATCCGATTGATGACGACGAAAATATTGTCTTTTTAGAGCTGAATCAAATTCGTTTGATTATTGAACTTTGCACTGCTATCGAACTGAATTGAGTTGAATAATGAATCAACAATCAAATTTATTTTGTAATTCATTAACTTTGCAATGTTGACACTGTCATCAAACTGAACTGAAATAACATTATAGAGCTGCTTTACAGCTCAAATCGAATTTGTTTCATAATTGATGAATTGTACAACATTAACACTGTTATTTTCCTGTTAATTACTGTGAAGCTCATAAATTCATCAGCTAACCCTTCAGAAACGTCCTGTCTCATTCTACATGTTGTCACTTCTTCTTGAGTCTCTCCATCATTGTCCGACTCCGGTTTGAACATAAAAGGCTGAACAGTTTCGGACATTTTCAGTGTGTGTCTGCGTGAGGTAATCGGAGCTGCTAACATGAGCTCTTGAAGCTCCACCCTCTTCCTGAAAGGGGGCGGGAGCAGCAGCTCATTTGCATTTAAAGGGACACACTAAAACGGCACGTTTTTGCTCATCCTCAAAAAGTGACAATTTTAACATACTATAAAAATGATCTGTGGGATATTTTGAGCTTAAGCTTCACATACACACTCTGGGGACATCAGAGATTTATTTTACATCTTGTAAAAAGGGGCATTATAGGAACCCTTTAATATACATCAGTGACTGGTAAATTGGTCAAATCATCTGATTTATTTAATTTCTTAGTAGTCAGTTGGATTGATGAGCATTTATTATCCTAGGTAACAAAAATATGTTCTAAGAACGTTTTGCTAACAGAAAACTGTTCTCTGAACATTCAAAATGCCCAGCTTTTTAGATGCTTTAAAAACGTTTTTATTGGTTATGCGAATGTTAAGTGAACATTCCATTTTGCAAATATTATGTGAATGTTAGCTCAACGTTCTGAGTTTTTTTTTTACTTCATCAAAATGGTACAAAACTTGGTAAAGGTTTTGGCACTTGCTGTGTGAACACACAAAAAATCATGGACACGGTTCGAAAAGGTTAAATTGTCCTGAAAAACAGTCACACTTGTACTCCTCGCGGTTGGAAATGAGCGCACCGGAAATGAATGAGACGAATTTCTAGTGGAAGCGTTTGGTACTGCGCCCAAACAAAATCTCACTGAAAGCTCTTTTTTGAGATATCAACCTCAAATTTGGAACACAACTTGTTTAGATTTATGGCTTTGATTTTCTCACAGTTTTAGAGTAAAATGTGTGTTTGGAAAATTGTGCAGTTTTCATAACAATAAACTTTTTTTAACCTCATTCTTCCCTCGCAGGTCAAAATGACCTGAAGCCCTAAAATTATACTTATTTTTTTTGTCCAGAAAGCTTATTTCATTTAATTTTGATAATATGTAATTTTTTTGGAGATTTTTATTTTATTTTATTTACCTTTAAATTACTAGATTTGATCAATAAATAATTAATAAATAAATAATTTAAGCACATTCTTCACATTCTTTCAACTTAAATTCAAAATAACTCACAATTTCATGCATAACCCTTTTAATTCATAATATCTCACATTGTGTGTCTCTGCTGACCTCTTATGGAGAAAAAAAAAATAATATAACATGATGTTTCATAACTCTAGATGGCCTTATAGCTCTATATGGAGCGGATGAGCTGTTCTGCTGGGTCCTAAAGTCAGTTCCCTTCAGTATGCATTCAGATACACATGTAGACATCATTTTTTGGTAAAGGGGGTCAAATTGACCCACGAGGGAAGGATTTGTTACTTTTTTAAATTTCAACCACAAAACTCCTCAAATCCAATCAATTTTTTTTGTGTGTATTCATGCTTCAAGGTCTCGGACCACTCCGATGAACACTCGATTTTTACATAATTTTTTTTTTTTTAAATGAGTTTCGGGTCAAAATGACCCGAGGGAAGTAGAAGGAGAATTCATTTTCAGGTCTATGCTCAAAAAGTCAATAAATTGATTATAACTACCTCATAAATATAATTTAGTACCATAAAATTCCCTAAAATGTTAAATAAAAAACATTATCGATCTAAAATTTAGTCAATTAATTTAAATGAAATGATTTATAATTTTTGACTGCCTCGCGAGCAGCAGGGATAAAAAAAAATATTAGGCAAACAATCAAATAAAACATTTCAGATAAAAACATTCCATGAATGATGCAAAAATAATGTTTTTGTGCAAACTTTTGATAACTTTGAAGGGATGTTTTATTAACTTCACCAGAAGAATCATAACTTTGAGAGAGCGTTCCCTGTGAGCGGTGGCTGTCATCGCCCAGAGAACAGCCATATATGCCGAGAGCAGATGCCATTACATAATGCATGTGATGCATGACAGCTTTATTTACACCGGTTCAGAACACGTCGTGCTTCACATTACAGCTGTTCGGGAAACTTTAGCCAGCGGGAACAACATGCCTTTCAGATGAAGATGGCGCTTCATCACTCAATGAACAAAAATCCAGTCTTTGAAGATTACAATTCTTCATTAATAGGGATTGTTTCAAAGAATTATCATCTATAAACTCCAGAATGGTCTTCATTAATGCTGTCATTATCATATTTTAGAGAACGATGGGTTCTCCCCTCAAAAAAAATGATGCTGCTGTAATATTATTTGACTTTCAACCCATTACAACTGATTGATTCTCCTCACACTGAACACAGCATGTCTCAATATTTCAAACAGGAAGTGGACACAAGAAACTAACACATAAGACTCCTCCTAGAGTAAAAGGTTATATAACAGCAGTGTCGAGCAGGTTTATCAGGTCATAATTAGCGAATAGAAAGGCTTCGTGTCACATTTGAATGGTGTCGCTGATACGTGAGAACTCTGGGGGAAATGCAAGAGACACGGAGGCTTCGATATCAACCAAACCTCCTCCTAACGCGGAGACAGAACCTGTTTAACAGACACAGCTGGAGCGCACACATCAACCTGAAACACTCTCTCAGGGAAGAGATTTTTTTTGTTTGAAAACCTCTTATTTTAAAGAAATTACAGTAGATGCTGTAAAGAATGTGTCTCAGGCAAATTTCACGGGGAAAAAAAACAAAAAAAAGATCTTAATAACGATTTGTATATGTACTTTTCTGAAATCCATAACTTGGACACAGTCTCCTCTGATAACAAATCACTCTAAATTGTAATGTAGACGCATGCATTTTCTGTAAAGCTGTTTTGAAACAATATGCATTGTGAAAGGCGCTATACAAATAAATGTGAATTGAATTGAATTAATTGTCATAAAATATTGTCGCTAAGATTTGCAAATAATGCTCAAAAATATATATAATTTTCTATTGCAATAATTTCATTTTTTCTTTCAATTTTGGAGTGAAATATGATCTAGACATGAGATTCACCCACCCATTAACTGCATATAATAATTGCATAATAATGTTAAAAATAGAACTGTATTAATGAAACATCTATGCAAAATAATACCAACTATATAATTTTTTGCCTGATATTTTTTCCTAATTGTTATAAAAAAAAACATCACTAAGTTTTGCAAATTAAAGCAAAAATATAATTTTCTTTAAACAATAATTTTATATATATATATATATAAATAAACAAACACAATTGTAATGTTAAAAATAGAAATGGGTTACTGTAATATCTATGCAGTGAAATGTTATGCAAAATAATATCAACTATATCATTTTTTTCCTGATATTTTTGCATAATTGTCATAAAATAATTTCACTAAGATTTGCAAATAATGCTAAAAATATATATAAATTTTCTTTACGCAATAATTTCATTTTTTATTTTTATTTTGGAGTGAAATATGATTTGGGCATGTGGGATTGTGTGATATTCACCTACCTAGTGACTATATATAATAATTACATAATTGTATTAATAAAATATCTATGCAGTGAAATGCTATGCGCTATAATATCAATTGCATATTTTTTGACTGATATTTTTGCCTAATTGTCATAAAAACGTCACTAAGATTTGCAAATAATGCTAAAAAATATATATAATTTCCTTTAAGCAATATATGTATTTTTGCCTAATTGTCATTAATAAATAAATAAATAATGTTAAAAATAGAAATGGGTTACTGTAATATCTATGCAGAAATGTTATGCAAAATAATATCAACTGTATAATTTTTTGCCTGACATTTTTGCATAATTGTCATAAAAATGTTTTGCAAATAATGCAAAAAAAAAAATTCTTTAAGCATTAATTGTATATACATATATATTAATTTTTAATTGCTGTATGTATGATTCATACTACTTTTTAGTTTATCATGCTAATTATATGCATAAATGTCAAACATATATAACACAATAGCTCTGATGCAGAAGCACATATCATCATAATCATCAAATGCATGTCATGTTTTACCTTCTTTGGTTTGAGATGCACCTGCGTGATTCTGGACGGATCCACCACAGGTTTGGGTCTCTTGAGTGTTTCTATGATGCTTTGCCATTGGGGCGGCAGGCCGACAAAACAGCCCTGAACCGGGTCGAAGGACGTGTGCACCCTGTGCTGGAAGTTCTTGGGCGTGGAGATCTCCAGCCTCCTCTTCTTCTTCTTCCTCAGGAACATCCTGACGGCCTGCAGGGGAACGAGAGTCGGCACGACACGTTCAGTTTCTCCAGCAATGCCATGCAGTCGCTCTCACAGCATATCCGACTGAAGAGAAGACTCAGAAGGGGGCGGGGACAGGTGTGACACGTGCTGTCAATCTAACACCTGAGGACACGCCCCCTTCCAACTCTTTCAAACCTGACACCGTGAGCGTCCTGTTACACACACACTGAGTCTTTACTAATGCATATTCAGTGAACCATGGGAAACAAACGACTAGTGACAGGCTCAATATTACAGCAGGATATATTGAGGTCAACCAATGTCCTGATTCTGGGTATATTGGATTTCCCAAGCCTGTAGGAATCTATTAACCCTAAAAAACCCTGTATTATATTTGATAAGCACATTTATAAGACCTCTAAATGACTCACTCTCCTCCAGTCCTTCGGTCTCTGACTGATAGTTCAGACTGTTTTATCAAGTAAAAGTCTAGTATAATTGTACAATCGTCCTCCTTCAGCTCGCGCGTCACATGTCGTTCTGCTGTCAGATGATCCGAACTAAACCTGCACAAACACAAGCCACTGGATTTACATATATGACTCTCGTGTGAGCTGTCAATCAATATTTGCCCACTAGAGAACATTAAACAGTGAGCAATAAACACACAAAATAACCAGATAAGACATCACGAACACATGACAATCAACTTCCTTTTTTTCTTATTTATTCATGATCTTTTATTCTAGTTAAAACATAGTGATGCACTAATACAGAAATATTGCCCGATGCTGATATCCACTAATTGTTTATGTTATGGCCACTAGCTGATATGATGGCCAATATAAACGTCTACAGTGTTTATATATACAGTTGTGCTTGAAAGTTTGTGAACCTCTTGCAGAATCTGTGAAAATGTGAATAATTTTAGCAAAATAAGAGGGATCATACAAAATGCATGTTATTTTTTATTTAGTGCTGTCCTGAATAAGATATTTTACATAAAAGATGTTTACATATAGTCCACAAGACAAAAAAAGCTGAATTTATAAAAATGACCCCGTTCAAAACTTCATAAACCCTTGATTCTTAATCCTGTGTGTCGTTCCCTGATGATCCACGGCTGTGGCTGTGTGTGTGTGTGTGTGTGTGAGTGTGTGTCGTTCCCTGATGATCCACGGCTGTCTGTGTGTGTGTGTGTGTGTGTGTGTGTGTGTGTCGTTCCCTGATGATCCACAGCTGTGTGTGTGTGTGTGTGTGTATATGAGTGTGTCGTTCCCTGATGATCCACGGCTGTGTGTGTGTGTGTGTGTGTGTGTGTGTGTGTCGTTCTCTGATGATCCACGGCTGTGTGTGTGTTTTGTGATGGTTGTTCTTGAGTCTCTTTTCCAGCATCTTCTGTATATTTGAGCCTCTCCAGCAGAGACTGTGTGATTCTGAGATCTGAGGACGATTGAGGGACTCAAACACAACTATTAAAAAAGGTTGAAACATTCACGACGCATTAAGAGCCGGGGGTGAACACTTTTGAACAGGATGAAGATGCACAAATTTTTCTTATTTTGTTTAAATATCTTTTTTTTTTTCATTTAGCAAGAAATATTTGTGAAATAAACTCGGAATTGCAAGAAATAAACTCGGAATTGGGAGAAATAAACTCGGAATTGCAAGAAATAAACTCGGAATTGGGAGAAATAAACTCGGAATTGGGAGATATAAACTCGGAATTGGGAGAAATAAACTCGGAATTGGGAGATATAAACTCGGAATTGGGAGAAATAAACTCGGAATTGCAAGAAATAAACTCGGAATTGGGAGAAATAAACTCGGAATTGCAAGAAATAAACTCGGAATTGGGAGATATAAACTCGGAATTGGGAGAAATAAACTCGGAATTGGGAGATATAAACTCGGAATTGGGAGATATAAACTCGGAATTGCAAGAAAAAAACGTGGAAAAGCGAGAAAAAAACGTGGAAATGCGAGAAATAAACTCGGAATTGGGAGAAATAAATTCAGAATTGTGAGATATAAACTCGGAATTGGGAGATATAAACTCGGAATTGGGAGAAATAAATTCAGAATTAGGAGATATAAACTTGGAATTGTAGGAAAAAAACTTGGAATTGGGAGGAATAAACTCGGAAATGTGAGAAATAAACTCGGAATTGCAAGAAAAAAACGTGGAAATGCGAGAAACAAACTCAGAATTGTGAGAAATAAACTCGGAATTGGGAGATATAAACTCGGAATTGCAAGAAAAAAACGTGGAAAAGCGAGAAAAAAAACGTGGAAATGCGAGAAATAAATTCAGAATTGTGAGAAATAAATTCAGAATTGGGAGATATAAACTCGGAATTGCAAGAAAAAAATGTGGAAATGCGAGAAACAAACTCAGAATTGTGAGAAATAAACTCGGAATTGGGAGATATAAACTCGGAATTGCAAGAAAAAAAAATTGGAATTGAGAAAAATATTTAAAAAAAGTTGAAACATTACATAAAATAACATGCATTTTGTATGATCTCTCTTATTTTGTTAAAATTATTCACATTTTCACAGGTTCACAAACTTTCAAGCACAACTGTATATATAAATATACACGCACACACACACACACACATTCACCTGTTTGTTAACACAAATATATAATCAGCCAATCACATAGCAGCAACTGAAGACATGATCAAGACGATCAAGACGAGTATTTCAGAAACTGCTGATCTACTGGGATTTTCACACACAACCATCTCTAGGGTTTACAGAGAATGGGCCAAAAAAGAGGAAATATCCAGTGGGTGAAAATGCCTTGTTGACGCCAGAGGTCAGAGGTCAGAGGAGAGTAACCAGACTGGTCCAGCTGATAGAAAGGCAACAGTAATTCAAATAATCACTCATTAAACCCGAAGTCAGCAGAAGAGCATCTCTGAACGCACAACACGTCCAGCCTTCACCTATAAATCCCTACTAAACCAATATACAGTGGTGGTCAGAATTATTGGCACCCCTGGTAAATATGACCAAATATGGCTGTAAAAAATAAATCTGCATTGTTTATCCTTTTGATCTTTTATTAAAAAAATTCACAAAAATCTAACCTTTCATTGAAGTAAAAGAATTGAAAGTGGGGGGTAAATCACATTATGAAATAAATGCTTTTCTCCAAAACACGTTGGCCACAATTATTGGCACCCCTAGAATTTTTTATGAGTAAAATATCTCTGAAGTATATTCCCATTAATATTTACATTTTTTAGCACACCAGGGTGACTAGGAACATGAAATTGTACAGCTATGACGTCTTGTTCCACAGGAGTATAAATATGAGGAAACACAAAGGCCAAATTCCCTCAATCATCATCACAATGAGTAAAGCCACAGAATATAGTTCTGATGTGCAGAGAAAGATTGTTGAGCTTCACTAAACAGAAAACAGCTAAAGCATTGAAAATCACCATTTCCACCATCAGGGCAATAATTAAGAAGTTCAATCAACTAAAGATGTTAGGAATCTGATGTGTGTGTATATCGTCCTTATGCACGGCGAGGAGGAGCGTTTGAGTGGACAAAGACTCTCCAAGGATCACAGATGGAGAATCGCAGAGATTAGTTGAGTCTTGGCTCAGAAAGCCTAAAAAAAAATATATCAAACAATCCCTACATCACCACATGTTGTTTGGGAGGGATTCAAGAAAAATCCTTCTTGCTCATCCAGAAACAAACTCCAGCATGTTCAGATCAGACACGACTGGAGCTTCAGACGGACCTGGTTCTGTGGTCAGATGACACTATAAAAAGAGCTTTTTGGCAGCAAATCCACCAGATGGGTTTGGTGCAAACAGGGATAAAAAGTACCCCATGCCCACGGTTAAAAATACCGCTGGATCTTTAATGTTGTGGGCCTATTTTTTTGCTGGAGGTCCTGGACGTCTTGTTCAGATACAGTGGGGAGAACAAGTATTTGATACACTGCCGATTTTGCAGGTTTTCCTACTTACAAAGCATGTAGAAGTCTTGTAGAGCCCTTTTATCATAGGTACTCTTCAACTGTGAGAGACGGAATCTAAAACAAAAATCCAGAAAATCACATTGTATGATTTTTAAATAATTAATTTGCATTTTATTGCATGACATAAGTATTTGATCACCTACCAACCAATAAGAATTCCGGCTCTCACAGACCTGTTAGTTTTTCTTTAAGAAGTCCTCCTGTTCTCCACTCATTACCTGTATTAACTGCACCTGTTTGAACTCGTTACCTGTATAAGAGACACCTGTCCACACACTCAATCAAACAGACTCCAACCTCTCCACAATGGCCAAGACCAGAGAGCTGTGTAAGGACATCAGGGATAAAACTGTAGACCTGCACAAGGCTGGGATGGGCTACAGAACAATAGGCAAGCAGCTTGATGAGAAGGCAACAACTGTTGGCGCAATTATTAGAAAATGGAAGATGGCGGTCAATCTCCCTCGGTCTGGGGCACCACGCAAGATCTCACCTCGTGGGGCATCAATGATCATGAGGAAGGTGAGGGATCAGCCCAGAACTACACGGCAGGACCTGGTCAATGACCTGAAGAGAGCTGGGACCACAGTCTCAAAGAAAACCATTAGTAACACACTACGCCGTCATGGATTAAAATCCTGCAGCGCACGCAAGGTCCCCCTGCTCAAGCCAGCGCATGTCCAGGCCCGTCTGAAGTTTGCCAATGACCATCTGGATGATCCAGAGGAGGAATGGGAGAAGGTCATGTAGTCTGATGAGACAAAAATAGAGCTTTTTGGTCTAAACTCCACTCGCTGTGTTTGGAGGAAGAAGAAGGATGAGTACAACCCCAAGAACACAATCCCAACCGTGAAGCATGGAGGTGGAAACATCATTCTTTGGGGATGCTTTTCTGCAAAGGGGACAGGACGACTGCACCGTATTGAGGGGAGGATGGATGGGGCCATGTATCGCGAGATCTTGGCCAACAACCTCCTTCCCTCAGTAAGAGCATTGAAGATGGGTCGTGGCTGGGTCTTCCAGCATGACAACGACCCGAAACACACAGCCAGGGCAACTAAGGAGTGGCTCCGTAAGAAGCATCTCAAGGTCCTGGAGTGGCCTAGCCAGTCTCCAGACCTGAACCCAATAGAAAATCTTTGGAGGGAGCTGAAAGTCCGTATTGCCCAGCGACAGCCCTGAAACCTGAAGGATCTGGAGAAGGTCTGTATGGAGGAGTGGGCCAAAATCCCTGCTGCAGTGTGTGCAAACCTGGTCAAGAACTACAGGAAACGTATGATCTCTGTAATTGCAAACAAAGGTTTCTGTACCAAATATTAAGTTCTGGTTTTCTGATGTATCAAATACTTATGTCATGCAATAAAATGCAAATTAATTACTTAAAAATCATACAATGTGATTTTCTGGATTTTTGTTTTAGATTCCGTCTCTCACAGTTGAAGAGTACCTATGATAAAAATTACAGACTTCTACATGCTTTGTAAGTGGGCAAACCTGCAAAATCGGCAGTGTATCAAATACTTGTTCTCCCCACTGTACATGGTATCGTATTCTAGCAAATACCAACAGATATAAAATCAGAACCTGACGGCCTCTGCTAGAAATCTTATAATGGGCCGTGGTTGGTTCTTCCATCAGGACAACGATCCAAAACAAACATCAAAATCAACACAAAAATGTGTCACTGAACACAAAATGAAGCTTCTGCCATGACCATCCCAGTCCCTGACCTGAACCCTATAGAGAATGAGTGATGACCTGAAGAGAAGAGCTGGGAATATGAAGGATCTGGAGAGATTCTGTATGGAGGAATGATCTCTGATCTCTGGTCAGGTGTTCTCATCAGGCGTTATAGAAGAAGACTCAGAGCTGTTATCTTGGCAAAAGGAGGTTGCAAAAAGTATTTAATAAAAGGGTGCCAATAATTGTGGCCAACGTGTTTTGGAGAAAAGCATTTATTTCATAATGTGATTTACCCCCCACTTTCAATTCTTCTACTTCAATGAAAGGTTCGATTTTTGTGAATTTTTTTAATAAAAGATCAAAAGGATAAACAATGCAGATTTATTTTTTACAGCCATATTTGATCATATTTACCAGGGGTGCCAATAATTCTGACCACCACTGTATATAACAAAAATACCAGTATTTCAATAATCAAACAGCCTATATATATATATATAATACAATCAAACGAACGAACATGTGAAGACAGTCTTACCTGTGCGGTTGTGTTTGATTCCCTCAGTTCAGCTCATTCATCAGGACAGAAACACAATATATCAGTGAGGAAAGGAAACGTTCACGGCCTTATGCGTCTGTCCTCCATCCAGACTCAGTGTCCTGCGTCTCTGTCCTGTTTATTCAGCGGGTGTGGGAGAAACACATGACAGATGAGGAGCATTTGCACACGCTGATGAAATGTTTCTACACCTACACTGCCTTTGGTTTCCTTCAACACGTTGTGACATGATCGCACAGAAAGAGCCCTAAACATGCCATGATGGATCAGATACCAGCAGCAAAACCTTTGAGAAAACCACTGGTTTCCTGGCACAGGGACTTTTTATGTATAAAATCATGACTTAAGGGGTGTGCAGATATTTTAACTATATATTGGGCCAAAATGCATGTCAATATACAACATTAGACTGCTTGGGAACACCCATTTTTGCCATGTTTACTCAAATTGTGCAAGAAATCAGGAAGTCAATATTATTTAACAAGTCATATCCTTTATAACATAGTTGAGAAACAGTATGTGCAAAGCTTGTGTCATATATATTTATTGGAAATTGAAATTTCGGTGTTGAAATGCTCATTTAGACTAAATTATGGAAGATTGTTTCTGCCATGGTTTAAAAAATAATGCAACAGAATTTGATTCGGCTGTACAGCCGCTCTGGAGAAAACGGTGATGTCATCCAGCTCATTTCAATTATCATATAGTGTCAATGCGGGCAGATCAGTAATATAGTTGAAATTTATCAACTATATTACTGTCATAACTATATTTGTCATAATTAGGTTTTTCTAGAAGTTGCTGTATGTCTTATTTCTTGCGATTGTGACTTTATTCTCGGAGATATGAAAGTCAAAATTGCTTGATATAAAGTTGAAATTTCAAGAAATAAACTTGGAATTGCATAAAAAAAAATCGGAATTGCAAGGAAAAAAACTCGGAATTGCAAGAAATAAACTCGGATTTGCAAGAAAAAAAACTTGGAATTGCGAGAAATAAACTCAGAATTACGTGATGCAAACTCGGAATTGCAAGAAAAACACGGAATTGCAAGAAAAAACTCGGAATTGCAAGAAATAAACTCGGAATTGCGAGAAATAAACCCAGAATTGCAAGAAAAAAAACTTGACATTGCGAGAAATAAACTTGATATTGCAAGAAATAAACTCGTAATTGCGTGATGCAAACTCAGAATTGCGAGAAACCAACTTGGAATTACGAGAAATAAACTCGAAAATGTGAGAAATAAACTCGGAATTGCAAGAAAAAAAACTCGGAAATGTGAGAAATAAACTCAAAATTGCAAGAAATAAACTCGGAATTGCGAGAAATAAACCCGGAATTGCAAGAAATAAACCCGGAATTGCAAGAAATAAACCCGAAATTGCAAGAAATAAACCCGGAATTGCAAGAAATAAACCCGGAATTGCAAGAAAGAAAACTCGACATTGCGAGAAACCAACTTGGAATTACGAGAAATAAACTCGAAAATACGAGAAATAAACTCGGAATTTCACGAAAAAAAACTTGGAATTGTGAGGAAAAACTCAGATTTGCAAGAAATAAACTCAGATTTGCAAGAAATAAACTCAGAATTGCGAGAAATAAACTCGGAATTATGAGAAACAATCTCGGAATTGCAAGAAATAAACAGAATTGCAAGTTTCAAAGTCAGAATTGCGAGAAATAAACTCGGATTTGCAAGAAATAAACGTAGAATTGCGAGAAATAAACTCAGAATTGTGAGGAAAAAAGTCAGAATTGCGAGAAATAAAGTAAAAACTGTGATAAAAAGTCACAATTAACATTTTTATTTTTCTGTGGCGGAAACATGCTTCCATATTAAACGGCAATAACACTTTAGTTTAGAGTCCAATTCTCACTATTAACTAGTTACTTATTAGCATGCATATTACTAGAATATTGGCTGTACATATTAATGCCTTATTCTGCATAACCATATTCTACATCCCTTAATCACCCAATACCTAAACTTAACAACTACATTACTAACTATTAATAAGTAGCAATTAGGGATTTATTGAGGTAAAACTCATAGTTAATAGTGAGAATTGGACCCTAATCTAAAGTGTGACCAAAATATCATATAACCATCTGTTTTTATGTCAATATTATTCACCATATTCTTTAAAAAAGAAAAATAAGCCGAAACCTTCATTTAAATAACATTTTCTTAAAAACTCCTTTACATTTATGCATTTAGCAGATGCATAACTTCCAAAAAAAGGAACAAAAGCAGTTTGTGAAAGAGCCAACAATATTCATAATATAAAATGCCTGGTTTATTAGACAAACTCAAACGTGCGTTTCTGATGCTTTCTTGATGAAGAGCACATACGACACACTGAGATATAATATTCCTGCTCAATCTCTAAATCGCTACTGTATGCGTCACATCACCTACAGATATAACTCGTCTCAGAGATATATTTACACTAGCCAGACTGGTTAAGTGTTCCAGGGCTGTGACTGTCACAAGCTTCAGGCTTTAGAACTGTTACCCATTCAAACACATGAAACACAAGAACGGAAGATCGAGATGGATGGATATTTTCTAATAAACCCTAAAATATTGATGCAATATTGTTGTAACTGTGACAGGATTTCCCATATCTGTGATATAATTTCACATTAAATGGACATAATAAATTGCAGAATTAGAGTTTTGCCAATCACTTGACTAGTTGAATTTGCAATGTATGAAGTTGCAATTACAGGCATATGTATACATTAACGCACAATTATGAGAAATAGGTCAACATTCAGAGATTTTTAGATGCAACTGCAGTACAATTCCTACATATTTGATAATCATATTTGAAGTTACATCCAGTATTATAAGTTATAATGAAAAGAAGCTTTAAAATTCACCTTACATTTTCCTCTCTTCATCAAGCCATCAAGCTCATGCGGAATCCAAGTCCAGGAATGCCACGCTGTTTAGACAAGTTAAAAATTAACTCTTACAAAACTACTACATCATTATGCATTACTCGATGACCGTAGGTCCTGCTGAATGTCTCAATCCCTGAATCTACTGCTATGTACTAGCACTCACAGCTCAACTTTATTAGGGTTGTAAAGAATGTTGATTCTTGATATCAGCAATGACGTCATCACCTGCAGATACCGAATTCCTGAGATCAAGAACTGAATTGGTAAACTCTGTAACGGTGGTGGCAGCCCTTAACTCAACTAAATAATTTATTTTACAAAACTTCAGGCTCCAGACAGTTTTCTAAAACTGCCAAAAATTAAACAACCCAGGACAGCAATAAAACCCACCACTTACATAAAGACGGAACATTTCAAAAATGCTTCATTTTCACAGAGGAAATTTATTGCTTAAATGAAGGAAACACAAAAAATAATAATAAAGAAAACAAAACAAAAAAATATATCAATCAATGTAACAGTAATGTAATTCATGTTATCTGCAATCGTATTTTCACTAGTTAAATCTCACCATGGGCTGCCATTCAACTGTTGATGTCAATAATTGATTTCTTACTAATTGAAATTCCAGTTTCACATTTCAAATACAATTCTTACTAGTAAAGTCATAATTTTTGATATCAATAATTACGGGGTTACTAGTAAAAATATAAATTCCTGATATCAAGTATTCAGTTTTCACTTCTTCATATCTGTGAATGAATTTCAACATTTGTTATTTCTGATATCTGGAAATGATATCAATAATCAGAAGAGTAATTTCAGATAATAATCACATTCATGATGTCAGAAATTAACAGTGTCACTAGTGACGATCAAATTATTGATATAAAAAAAAAAGAACATTTTTACTTGCAGCAATTCAATTGTTGATATAAAAAAAGACATTTGCACTAGTAACCATGTAATTATGGATATCAAAAATGAATAAGTTATTCCAGGTGTTCCTTGCAATTCTGAGTTTATTTCTTGCAGTTCCAAGTTTTTTTTCTTGCACTTCCGAATTTATTTCTTGCACTTCAGAGTTTATTTCTTGAAATTCAGAGTTTATTTCTTGCAATTCAGAGTTTTTTTCTTGCAATTCCGAGTTTATTTCTTGGAATTCAGAGTTTTTTTCTTGGAATTCAGAGTTTTTTTCTTGGAATTCAGAGTTTATTTCTTGCAATTCAGAGTTTTTTTCTTGCAATTCCAAATTTATTTCTTGAAATTCCGTTTATTTCATTTCTTGCAATTCCGAGTTTATTTCTTGCAATTCCGAGTTTATTTCTTGCAATTCCGAGTTTATTTCTTGCAATTCAGAGTTTATTTCTTGGAATTCCGAGTTTATTTCTTGCAATTCCGAGTTTATTTCTTGCAATTCAGAGTTTTTTTTCTTGCAATTCAGAGTTTATTTCTTGCATTTCCGAATTTATTTCTTGCAATTCCGAGTTTATTTCTTGCACTTCCGAGTTTTTTTCTTGCAATTCCGAGTTTATTTCTTGGAATTCCGAGTTTATTTCTTGCAATTCCGAGTTTTTTTCTTGCAATTCCGAGTTTATTTCTTGAAATTCCGAGTTTATTTCTTGAAATTCCGAGTTTATTTCTTGAAATTCCGAGTTTATTTCTTGCAATTCCGAGTTTATTTCTTGCAATTCAGAGTTTATTTCTTGCACTTCCGAATTTTTTTCTTGCAATTCCGAGTTTATTTCTTGGAATTCCGAGTTTATTTCTTGCAATTCAGAGTTTTTTTCTTGCAATTCCGAGTTTATTTCTTGAAATTCCGTTTATTTCATTTCTTGCAATTCCGAGTTTATTTCTTGCAATTCAGAGTTTTTTTCTTGCAATTCCGAGTTTATTTCTTTCAATTCCGAGTTTATTTCTTGCAATTCCGAGTTTATTTCTTGCAATTCAGAGTTTATTTCTTGCAATTCAGAGTTTTTTTCTTGCAATTCAGAGTTTTTTTCTTGCAATTCCAAATTTATTTCTTGAAATTCCGTTTATTTCATTTCTTGCAATTCCGAGTTTATTTCTTGGAATTCCGAGTTTATTTCTTGCAATTCAGAGTTTTTTTTCTTGCAATTCCGAGTTTATTTCTTGAAATTTCGAGTTTATTTCTTGCAATTCCGAGTTTATTTCTTGGAATTCAGAGTTTATTTCTTGCAATTCCGAGTTTTTTTCTTGGAATTCAGAGTTTATTTCTTGCAATTCCGAGTTTTTTTCTTGGAATTCCGAGTTTATTTCTTGGAATTCAGAGTTTTTTTCTTGCAATTCAGAGTTTTTTTCTTGCAATTCCAAATTTATTTCTTGAAATTCCGTTTATTTCATTTCTTGCAATTCCGAGTTTATTTCTTGGAATTCCGAGTTTATTTCTTGCAATTCCGAGTTTATTTCTTGCAATTCAGAGTTTTTTTTCTTGCAATTCCGAGTTTATTTCTTGAAATTTCGAGTTTATTTCTTGCAATTCCGAGTTTATTTCTTGGAATTCAGAGTTTATTTCTTGCAATTCAGAGTTTTTTTCTTGCAATTCCGAGTTTTTTTCTTGCAATTCAGAGTTTATTTCTTGCAATTCCGAGTTTTTTTCTTGGAATTCCGAGTTTATTTCTTGGAATTCAGAGTTTTTTTCTTGCAATTCAGAGTTTTTTTCTTGCAATTCCAAATTTATTTCTTGAAATTCCGTTTATTTCATTTCTTGCAATTCCGAGTTTATTTCTTGGAATTCCGAGTTTATTTCTTGCAATTCAGAGTTTTTTTTCTTGCAATTCAGAGTTTATTTCTTGAAATTTCGAGTTTATTTCTTGGAATTTCGAGTTTATTTCTTGGAATTCAGAGTTTATTTCTTGCAATTCAGAGTTTATTTCTTGCAGTTCCAAGTTTTTTTTCTTGCACTTCCGAATTTATTTCTTGCAATTCAGAGTTTTTTTCTTGCAATTCCGAGTTTATTTCTTGAAATTCCGAGTTTATTTCTTGCACTTCAGAGTTTATTTCTTGCACTTCAGAGTTTATTTCTTGAAATTCAGAGTTTATTTCTTGCAATTCAGAGTTTTTTTCTTGCAATTCCGAGTTTATTTCTTGGAATTCAGAGTTTTTTTCTTGGAATTCAGAGTTTTTTTCTTGGAATTCAGAGTTTTTTTCTTGCAATTCCGAGTTTATTTCTTGCAATTCAGAGTTTTTTTCTTGCAATTCCAAATTTATTTCTTGAAATTCCGTTTATTTCATTTCTTGCAATTCCGAGTTTATTTCTTGCAATTCAGAGTTTATTTCTTGCAATTCAGAGTTTATTTCTTGGAATTCCGAGTTTATTTCTTGCAATTCCGAGTTTATTTCTTGCAATTCAGAGTTTTTTTTCTTGCAATTCAGAGTTTATTTCTTGCATTTCCGAATTTATTTCTTGCAATTCCGAGTTTATTTCTTGCACTTCCGAGTTTTTTTCTTGCAATTCCGAGTTTATTTCTTGAATTCCGAGTTTATTTCTTGCAATTCCGAGTTTATTTCTTGAAATTCCGAGTTTATTTCTTGAAATTCCGAGTTTATTTCTTGAAATTCCGAGTTTATTTCTTGCAATTCCGAGTTTATTTCTTGCAATTCAGAGTTTATTTCTTGCACTTCCGAATTTTTTTCTTGCAATTCCGAGTTTATTTCTTGGAATTCCGAGTTTATTTCTTGCAATTCAGAGTTTTTTTCTTGCAATTCCGAGTTTATTTCTTGAAATTCCGTTTATTTCATTTCTTGCAATTCCGAGTTTATTTCTTGCAATTCAGAGTTTTTTTTCTTGCAATTCCGAGTTTATTTCTTTCAATTCCGAGTTTATTTCTTGCAATTCCGAGTTTATTTCTTGCAATTCAGAGTTTATTTCTTGCAATTCAGAGTTTTTTTCTTGCAATTCAGAGTTTTTTTCTTGCAATTCCAAATTTATTTCTTGAAATTCCGTTTATTTCATTTCTTGCAATTCCGAGTTTATTTCTTGGAATTCCGAGTTTATTTCTTGCAATTCAGAGTTTTTTTTCTTGCAATTCCGAGTTTATTTCTTGAAATTTCGAGTTTATTTCTTGCAATTCCGAGTTTATTTCTTGGAATTCAGAGTTTATTTCTTGCAATTCCGAGTTTTTTTCTTGGAATTCAGAGTTTATTTCTTGCAATTCCGAGTTTTTTTCTTGGAATTCCGAGTTTATTTCTTGCAATTCAGAGTTTTTTTTCTTGCAATTCCGAGTTTATTTCTTGAAATTTCGAGTTTATTTCTTGCAATTCCGAGTTTATTTCTTGGAATTCCGAGTTTATTTCTTGCAATTCAGAGTTTTTTTTCTTGCAATTCCGAGTTTATTTCTTGAAATTTCGAGTTTATTTCTTGCAATTCCGAGTTTATTTCTTGGAATTCAGAGTTTATTTCTTGCAATTCCGAGTTTTTTTCTTGGAATTCAGAGTTTATTTCTTGCAATTCCGAGTTTTTTTCTTGGAATTCCGAGTTTATTTCTTGGAATTCAGAGTTTTTTTCTTGCAATTCAGAGTTTTTTTCTTGCAATTCAGAGTTTTTTTTCTTGCAATTCCGAGTTTATTTCTTGAAATTTCGAGTTTATTTCTTGCAATTCCGAGTTTATTTCTTGGAATTCAGAGTTTTTTTTCTTGCAATTCCGAGTTTATTTCTTGAAATTTCGAGTTTATTTCTTGCAATTCCGAGTTTATTTCTTGGAATTCAGAGTTTTTTTCTTGCAATTCAGAGTTTATTTCTTGCAATTCCAAATTTATTTCTTGAAATTCCGTTTATTTCATTTCTTGCAATTCCGAGTTTATTTCTTGGAATTCCGAGTTTATTTCTTGCAATTCCGAGTTTATTTCTTGCAATTCAGAGTTTTTTTTCTTGCAATTCCGAGTTTATTTCTTGAAATTTCGAGTTTATTTCTTGCAATTCCGAGTTTATTTCTTGGAATTCAGAGTTTTTTTCTTGCAATTCAGAGTTTATTTCTTGCAATTCCGAGTTTTTTTCTTGGAATTCCGAGTTTATTTCTTGGAATTCAGAGTTTTTTTCTTGCAATTCAGAGTTTTTTTCTTGCAATTCCAAATTTATTTCTTGAAATTCCGTTTATTTCATTTCTTGCAATTCCGAGTTTATTTCTTGGAATTCCGAGTTTATTTCTTGCAATTCAGAGTTTTTTTTCTTGCAATTCCGAGTTTATTTCTTGAAATTTCGAGTTTATTTCTTGGAATTCAGAGTTTATTTCTTGCAATTCAGAGTTTATTTCTTGCAGTTCCAAGTTTTTTTTCTTGCACTTCCGAATTTATTTCTTGCAATTCAGAGTTTTTTTCTTGCAATTCCGAGTTTATTTCTTGAAATTTCGAGTTTATTTCTTGCAATTCCGAGTTTATTTCTTGGAATTCAGAGTTTTTTTCTTGCAATTCAGAGTTTATTTCTTGCAATTCCAAATTTATTTCTTGAAATTCCGTTTATTTCATTTCTTGCAATTCCGAGTTTATTTCTTGCAATTCCGAGTTTATTTCTTGGAATTCAGAGTTTATTTCTTGAAATTCAGAGTTTATTTCTTGCAATTCAGAGTTTTTTTCTTGCAATTCCGAGTTTATTTCTTGGAATTCAGAGTTTTTTTCTTGGAATTCAGAGTTTTTTTCTTGGAATTCAGAGTTTTTTTCTTGCAATTCCGAGTTTATTTCTTGCAATTCAGAGTTTTTTTCTTGCAATTCCAAATTTATTTCTTGAAATTCCGTTTATTTCATTTCTTGCAATTCCGAGTTTATTTCTTGCAATTCCGAGTTTATTTCTTGCAATTCAGAGTTTATTTCTTGGAATTCCGAGTTTATTTCTTGCAATTCCGAGTTTATTTCTTGCAATTCAGAGTTTTTTTTCTTGCAATTCAGAGTTTATTTCTTGCATTTCCGAATTTATTTCTTGCAATTCCGAGTTTATTTCTTGCACTTCCGAGTTTTTTTCTTGCAATTCCGAGTTTATTTCTTGGAATTCCGAGTTTATTTCTTGCAATTCCGAGTTTATTTCTTGCAATTCCGAGTTTTTTTCTTGCAATTCCGAGTTTATTTCTTGAAATTCCGAGTTTATTTCTTGAAATTCCGAGTTTATTTCTTGAAATTCCGAGTTTATTTCTTGCAATTCCGAGTTTATTTCTTGCAATTCAGAGTTTATTTCTTGCACTTCCGAATTTTTTTCTTGCAATTCCGAGTTTATTTCTTGGAATTCCGAGTTTATTTCTTGCAATTCAGAGTTTTTTTCTTGCAATTCCGAGTTTATTTCTTGAAATTCCGTTTATTTCATTTCTTGCAATTCCGAGTTTATTTCTTGCAATTCAGAGTTTTTTTTCTTGCAATTCCGAGTTTATTTCTTTCAATTCCGAGTTTATTTCTTGCAATTCCGAGTTTATTTCTTGCAATTCAGAGTTTATTTCTTGCAATTCAGAGTTTTTTTCTTGCAATTCCAAATTTATTTCTTGAAATTCCGTTTATTTCATTTCTTGCAATTCCGAGTTTATTTCTTGGAATTCCGAGTTTATTTCTTGCAATTCAGAGTTTTTTTTCTTGCAATTCCGAGTTTATTTCTTGAAATTTCGAGTTTATTTCTTGCAATTCCGAGTTTATTTCTTGGAATTCAGAGTTTATTTCTTGCAATTCCGAGTTTTTTTCTTGGAATTCAGAGTTTATTTCTTGCAATTCCGAGTTTTTTTCTTGGAATTCCGAGTTTATTTCTTGGAATTCAGAGTTTTTTTCTTGCAATTCAGAGTTTTTTTCTTGCAATTCCAAATTTATTTCTTGAAATTCCGTTTATTTCATTTCTTGCAATTCCGAGTTTATTTCTTGGAATTCCGAGTTTATTTCTTGCAATTCCGAGTTTATTTCTTGCAATTCAGAGTTTTTTTTCTTGCAATTCCGAGTTTATTTCTTGAAATTTCGAGTTTATTTCTTGCAATTCCGAGTTTATTTCTTGGAATTCAGAGTTTATTTCTTGCAATTCAGAGTTTTTTTCTTGCAATTTCGAGTTTATTTCTTGCAATTCCGAGTTTATTTCTTGGAATTCAGAGTTTATTTCTTGCAATTCAGAGTTTTTTTCTTGCAATTCAGAGTTTTTTTCTTGGAATTCAGAGTTTATTTCTTGCAATTCCGAGTTTTTTTCTTGGAATTCCGAGTTTATTTCTTGGAATTCAGAGTTTTTTTCTTGCAATTCAGAGTTTTTTTCTTGCAATTCCAAATTTATTTCTTGAAATTCCGTTTATTTCATTTCTTGCAATTCCGAGTTTATTTCTTGGAATTCCGAGTTTATTTCTTGCAATTCCGAGTTTATTTCTTGCAATTCAGAGTTTTTTTTCTTGCAATTCCGAGTTTTTTTTCTTGCAATTCCGAGTTTATTTCTTGAAATTTCGAGTTTATTTCTTGCAATTCCGAGTTTATTTCTTGGAATTCAGAGTTTATTTCTTGCAATTCAGAGTTTTTTTCTTGCAATTTCGAGTTTATTTCTTGCAATTCCGAGTTTATTTCTTGGAATTCAGAGTTTATTTCTTGCAATTCAGAGTTTTTTTCTTGCAATTCAGAGTTTTTTTCTTGCAATTCAGAGTTTATTTCTTGGAATTCAGAGTTTTTTTCTTGCAATTCAGAGTTTTTTTCTTGCAATTCCAAATTTATTTCTTGAAATTCCGTTTATTTCATTTCTTGCAATTCCGAGTTTATTTCTTGCAATTCCGAGTTTATTTCTTGAAATTTCGAGTTTATTTCTTGCAATTCCGAGTTTATTTCTTGGAATTCAGAGTTTATTTCTTGCAATTCAGAGTTTTTTTCTTGCAATTCCGAGTTTATTTCTTGCAATTCCGAGTTTTTTTCTTGGAATTCAGAGTTTATTTCTTGGAATTCCGAGTTTATTTCTTGCAATTCAGAGTTTTTTTTCTTGCAATTCCGAGTTTATTTCTTGAAATTCCGAGTTTATTTCTTGGAATTCAGAGTTTATTTCTTGCAATTCCGAGTTTTTTTCTTGGAATTCAGAGTTTATTTCTTGCAATTCCGAGTTTTTTTCTTGGAATTCCGAGTTTATTTCTTGGAATTCAGAGTTTTTTTCTTGCAATTCAGAGTTTTTTTCTTGCAATTCCAAATTTATTTCTTGAAATTCCGTTTATTTCATTTCTTGCAATTCCGAGTTTATTTCTTGGAATTCCGAGTTTATTTCTTGCAATTCAGAGTTTTTTTTCTTGCAATTCCGAGTTTATTTCTTGAAATTTCGAGTTTATTTCTTGGAATTCCGAGTTTATTTCTTGGAATTCCGAGTTTATTTCTTGCAATTCAGAGTTTTTTTCTTGCAATTCAGAGTTTATTTCTTGCAATTCCGAGTTTATTTCTTGCAATTCCGAGTTTTTTTCTTGGAATTCAGAGTTTATTTCTTGCAATTCCGAGTTTTTTTCTTGCAATTCCAAATTTATTTCTTGAAATTCCGTTTATTTCATTTCTTGCAATTCCGAGTTTATTTCTTGGAATTCCGAGTTTATTTCTTGCAATTCAGAGTTTTTTTTCTTGCAATTCCGAGTTTATTTCTTGAAATTTCGAGTTTATTTCTTGCAATTCCGAGTTTATTTCTTGGAATTCCGAGTTTTTTTCTTGGAATTCAGAGTTTATTTCTTGCAATTCCGAGTTTATTTCTTGGAATTCCGAGTTTATTTCTTGCAATTCAGAGTTTTTTTTCTTGCAATTCCGAGTTTATTTCTTGAAATTTCGAGTTTATTTCTTGCAATTCCGAGTTTATTTCTTGGAATTCAGAGTTTATTTCTTGCAATTCAGAGTTTTTTTTCTTGCAATTCCGAGTTTATTTCTTGAAATTTCGAGTTTATTTCTTGCAATTCCGAGTTTATTTCTTGGAATTCAGAGTTTATTTCTTGCAATTCCGAGTTTTTTTCTTGGAATTCAGAGTTTATTTCTTGCAATTCAGAGTTTTTTTCTTGCAATTCCAAATTTATTTCTTGAAATTCCGTTTATTTCATTTCTTGCAATTCCGAGTTTATTTCTTGGAATTCCGAGTTTATTTCTTGCAATTCAGAGTTTTTTTTCTTGCACTTCCGAGTTTATTTCTTGAAATTTCGAGTTTATTTCTTGCAATTCCGAGTTTATTTCTTGGAATTCCGAGTTTATTTCTTGCAATTCAGAGTTTATTTCTTGCAATTCAGAGTTTATTTCTTGCAATTCAGAGTTTATTTCTTGCAATTCCGAGTTTATTTCTTGCACTTCCAAGTTCTTTTTTCTTGCAATTCCGAGTAGTAATTAGTAAGAATTGTTTTTCTGATATGTAAAAACTGGAATTTCAACTAGTAAGAAATCAATTCTTGATATCAACAATTGAATTTGCATTTTACCTAGTGAAAATGTAATTGTTGAAATCAAGAACTCATATCCTGGGAATGAATAAAAGTTAAAACGGCTTGCCATATAATCAGTCTTACTTTTCAGATTCAAATTAGACCAATCTACATGTTTAAGTAACTTACTTAGCAGTCTTTACAAAAATAGTCTAGTAAAAGTGTCTAGTTGATGCAGCTGGACACTTATTGTAAAGTGTTACCAGTAAATGTATTTATTTTGTTTTTGAGGTGAAATATGACCCAGGTGAATTCAGTAAGAGGAATTAAAGCACTTTTCTTGCACTGCAACAAATATCTGCCAGTGAGGTAAGAAAAATAATTTTGTTCTCCCTTAGAATCAAGTTTGTTTGGCAGATATTTGTTCTTGTTTTAAGCATAAACTCACTTAATTTTGATCTTTCAGACTTAATATCTTCAGTCATTTTGCTTCTCCATTAAATGTATCTTGATTTAAGAACTCCTAGATATTTGCACTGGAAAACAAGATGACAACATGTGCAGTGTGATTCTTCTGGATTGGAAGTGAATGAGAGAAAGCCGCGCGAGAGAACTGGAAAGACGAGGACAAAGCCGCTCACCGTTCGTTGTCTACAACCACATGATCTTTAAGAGCTCGTCCTCCACAACGCTTCACCTCTCATAACCTCGCCCGGCCTTTCTTCTGTCACTGCAACACAGACCAGCAGCATCCAGAGACCTGTACTGAGACCAGACGGAGTGAGAAAACCCAGAAAGAGTTCTGAATCTGTCTTACCTGGAGCTGAGGATGGCCGTTACACTTCTCTCTCTCTCTCTCTCTCTCTCAAACACACAGGCAGTTTCTCCCATCAGCCTGTAGATCTGCATGCCGCTGCATGTTCGGAGGCTTTGGGAGCGTCTCTATCCAATCTGAGTCACCGACAGACTTCTAGTGTGCTCTTCCTGTAGGTCAGAACTACACCACCAGTTTAGTCACTTCTATAAGGAGTAATGCCACGCTAAAGGCCAGACACACCAATGACGATAAAGATATAGCTGTAAAATAGCACATCACAACTATAACGATAAAAACATCCTTACAATCCCTTTCAGGGGTGCGTTTCACAAAGCCAACTGTGGTCGAAAGTTCCATCGTTAAAGTCCCCATGAAATCAAAATTGAAGTTTTTTTGTCTTTTAGTATGAATATGTTAGCCTTACTGTTATCTATAAGCTAGTGTGCTCCAAAACAATGACAACATTCGCATTTAGAAGATATAAGCATTCTCTCTGATTTTGATGACATCACTCTGCACTTCAGCTTCTCATCAGATTTTCTGTCCAATCAAATGCTCTCTAGAATCTGAAGCCCCGCCCCCTACATTATGAACAGATGCTGAAGCTGCAGCTGAAATCAGTCACTTGTTCACATATTTACTATATATGTGCACTATATAGGGGATAGAGAACGATCAGACAGTGCTCTATATGGGGGATAGGGAACGATCAGACAGTGCTCTATATGGGGGATAGGGAACGATCAGACAGTGCACTATATAGGGGATAGGGAACGATCAGACAGTGCACTATATAGGGGATAGGGAACGATCAGACAGTGCACTATATAGGGGATAGGGAACGATCAGACAGTGCACTATATAGGGGATAGGGAACGATCAGACAGTGCACTATATAGGGGATAGGGAACGATCAGACAGTGCACTATATAGGGGATAGGGAACGATTCAGACAGTGCACTATACGGGGGATAGGGAACGATTCAGACAGTGCACTATACGGGGGATAGGGAACGATCAGACAGTGCTCTATATGGCGGATAGGGAACGACCAGACAGTGCTCTATATGAGGGATAGGGAATGTTCAGACAGTGCACTATATAGGGGATAGGGAACGATCAGACAGTGCACTATATAAGGGAGAGGGAACGATCAGACAGTGCACTATATGGGGGATAGGGAACGTTCAGACAGTGCACTATATAGGGGATAGGGAACGATCAGACAGTGCTCTATATGGGGGATAGGGAACGTTCAGACAGTGCACTATATGGGGGATAGGGAACGTTCAGACAGTGCACTATATAGGGGATAGGGAACGATCAGACAGTGCTCTATATGGGGGATAGGGAACGTTCAGACAGTGCACTATATGGGGGATAGGGAACGATCAGACAGTGCACTATATGGGGGATAGGGAACGATCAGACAGTGCACTATATGGGGGATAGGGAACGATCAGACAGTGCACTATATAGGGGATAGGGAACGATCAAAGTTATCCGTTTTTTAATAGTGTTGTTTTAGCACAAAATCATTATTTATACATCGTTCATGGAACGTGAACGTTTTTATTTGGACGTTCGTCGAATGTCTTTTAAATGTTACTACTTGTTTCAGAACGTTCAGAGAACATTCAAAAGTAACGTTCCCATAATGTTTGTTTGAAGAATGATGAATCGGAATGTTCCCTTAACGTTCACATAACCAAAACAACAACGCATTTTTAAAACGCATTCAGCAATAACATTTTCATAACGTAATGGGATAGTTAGCATAACCATTGTTAGCTAGGTAAACATGAAAGTATTAAACAATCATTTAAGACATTCCTCCTTATATAGAACCTTTGAATTGAGTCAAGAACCATAGAGTTCTTTAGAGAACCTTTGACCTCTTCTAGAAGAAACATCACAAACCTAATCTATGTAATGCCTTCTAGCTTCTAGCCTTAGAAATGTGTGTATCAAATATAAAACAGTAGCTATAGGGTTAAAAAATTATTATGATTATTTCATCAGTCTGAATCCCTTTTTTCAAACTATTCCAGACAACTAAAGGAAGTTGACTCATGAAGAAGAACTGTAGCCTGAAACATTTTAGGACCAGTGAAGAATTTGCGACACGCCCTTGATATGTAAACGTGTCAGCTAAAGATCTGCACCGACACGCAGCTGCTGCTGGTGATGATGATGATGCAGTCCAAGAGTTAACCAGAGGACTTGTTTACGGCTAAATGAATAGCTTATTCACTAGTTCATTACCAGACATGAAATTTAACCTACTAAATCTGTATAATTGGTTTGCAGTAAGACACAGGTGATGTTCAGAACTCAGCACAAAATGAAAGTAATGCAGCGCATTCCATTTTGGGAGGTGAAGGTTTGGCTGGTAAGCAGGGTCCAGCAACACACTGCCAAAAAAGCATTTTTCGCAATTAACAATGATGTAATAGTAGCTGTGCACATTATATTTTATGCAAACATCTAAAATGTCTATTTATTACAGTTTTACAGTTTAGATATTTGCTAATATAACAGAAACTTTTAAATGTCAAACATAAGAGCATTAAATAAACACTAACCGGTCTGAGCGATGTAATGATCAACATTATTATGTCAAAAGAAAATAATGTTGATTAAATTGATCAACTGGGCATTTTATCTTGCAACCATGCATTTAAGTTTATATGTCCCCTGAACTTCTTATAAGGCAGTGAACATATAGTCACAATCTTAACACAGTCACACAAGCCACTTACCCAAGCTGATCTTAGCAGGTTTGCCAGGTGCGTTTCTCTGCTCAACAATGAATAACTCCTCCAGCGCTGAAGACAGAAGTCATTTAACTAGCAAAAGAGCACTGGACGCCCTGTGGCCGTCAAACATTAACATACAGTACATACAGTGTAAGAAGTGTGTGTGTGTGTGTGTGTGTGTGTTCATCCATCTGTAGGATTCAAAGATAGAGTTTGCCTTTGCTTTTTGGTGTTTTTGTTTGTTAGTGTAGATAAAGATTAGAATATGACTGATCTGATCATGTAACATTTTATTTTATTGAAGATACTCGGACTGCATTAATACAAAAATAGTAACACTTTACAAGATTCCACTTGTTAACTACATTACACTGCTAAAGCATGTTTTAATCTTAATTAACGTTCATAACATTTGCTAATAATAAAATCAAGTTGCATTTTTTAATATCATTGGTAACATTTTACAATAAGGTTAACATTAGTAAACTACATTAAACTAATAATGAAAAATACTTCTAAAGCATTTATTAACCTTGGTTAATGTTAATTTCAACATTCTACTAATATAATTGTTGTATCTGATAATATTGTTTAATGGACCTGAGCTGACATAAACTAACAATTAATAGCTGTATTTTTAATAACTATTGTTATCAAAGATTAATAAATACTGTAATAATGTACTGTTCATCGTTGAGTCATAAACTAACATCGAAGGTAAACAATTGTTTTGGTTGAGCTTTGGCTCTGCGTTACTGTGCGGATGAAGATGGTGCTTATACATCAATCACTACTAGGATTAAGAGATATAACCAGTTTAGATGGAAAGGATCTTGCGCTCACTAGCTGAAGACATTACTGTAGCTTTACCCATTAATAGACATGATACTTCCTTAAAAAAAAACTCCAGCACAACCACCATAATGAAATAATCTTCACAATAGATAATGCTTTTCAGTGAACTCTGTTAGAGAGCTTCATATGTCAGTTAATCTGTTCAATAAAACACCATACTCACCTGTTGAGTGATAAAAACACCATCATCTCTGTGTTGCTCTTACAACATTTCAAATCCCCCAGTTCTCTCCATCTCCTAAAGCCAAGCCGATGTTGATTCTTGTTTTATTACGAGCTCTGTAACGTTCTCATTTCTCCAGTAGATTCTTCTCTATTTGGCGTTTGCTTAAAACGGGTGATTCCCAGGAGGTTGGAGATTTAGCGGCTCCATGTCAACCTTTCTCACTCGTTGTGACAACCTCTGCCACTAACTGACCCCCTGCCACTATCTAACCCGTCACTAACTAACCCCTGTCACTAACTAACCCCCTGCCACTAACTAACCTCTGCCACTATCTAACCCCTGCCACTAACTGACCCCCTGCCACTAACTGACCCCCTGTCACTAACTGACCCCCGTCACTAACTAACCCCTGTCACTAACCCCCTGCCACTATCTAACCCCTGCCACTAACTAACCCCCTGCCACTAACTAACCTCTGCAACTAACCCCTGTCACTAACTAACCCGTCACTAACTAACCCCCTGCCACTAACTAACCCCGCCACTAACAAACCTCTGTCACTAACTAACCCCCTGCCACTAACTAACCTCTGCCACTAACTAACCCCCTGCCACTAAGTAACCCCCTGCCACTAAGTAACCCGTCACTAACTTACATCTGTCACTAACTAACCTCTGCCACTAACATCTGCCACTAACTAACCCCCTGCCACTAACTAACCCCCTGCCACTAACTAACTAACCCCCCTGCCACTAACTAACTAACCCCCCTGCCACTAACTAACCCCTGTCACTAACTAACCCCCTGCCAGTAACTAACCTCTGTCACTAACTAACCTCTGCCACTAACTAACCCCCTGCCACTAACTAACCTCTGTCACTAACTAACCCCCTGCCACTAACTAACCCCTGCCACTAACTAACCCCTGTCACTAACTAACCCCCTGCCAGTAACTAACCTCTGTCACTAACTAACCCCCTGCCACTAACTAACCTCTGTCACTAACTAACCCCCTGCCACTAACTAACCTCTGTCACTAACTAACCCCCTGCCACTAACTAACCCCCTGCCACTAACTAACCTCTTCCACTCCCACGCCAGACACGGGTCAAAGCAGCCGGGGCAACTTTACTCTATTTACGGATATGACGAGACACACACGGGCGAGTGATGTATGTATGTTCTAAACGTATCTATGTATTTTCTAAAACAAACACTTATAATAGGCTTACCATAGTGAATCAGAGTAAGGATTCTTGAAGGATTGATGATATATTGACTCATTTAAATTGTTAATTTTGAAAAAAAAAAAAAAAAGATAACTTCAACTAATTGGACCTTATTGTAAAGTGTTATCAAAAACATGAAAAGGGAGTTTGAATGAAGTAAATAATTACAAATGCTGCTGCAAAGGTGATTCACTCAGAGTTAATTATAAACAGCAGAATGCGTCAGCGATTAGTGTGTTGAATTGCAGGTTTTCAATGCAACATTCAGATAAGTCAGATAACAGTGATTCAAAGAGGAAGGAAATGTGAGTGGGGTTTACAACTTCAGATTTGAATGTCACCATAGATGAAGGTTGATACTTCATGAAAATTTTCTTAATAGTATAACATTTAAATAAATTTGTATCTTTTAATTATGTAGCAACAGTTTCATAAAAAGCATGATACTTGAAGTTGTGTTATATAGTGTCAAATACCATTTGTTCACTATGAAACAACATATCGCTTTTTAAAAAAAATATAATCTTCTCAAAGACTGTTTCAGATTGCCTCAATCGTTGAGATTAAACTGATATTCTGAATTATTATTAATTAAAAAAAAAACACCCAAGCCTACATTGCGAAAATATTTTATTAACATGTATAAAAGAACAATATATAACATTAATTCCATAGTCAATGTTTCACATGCAGTGAAAATTACACGGCATTATTTTACAATAAAATAGTGTAACTTGACTCAGCATCAGGCATTCAGAAGCTGTTGCTCACATGACTGATGAGGTCAGACAGAACCAGCTCTGAAGACGTTTGCTCTGGATTCAAAATCATGTGGAAGAAGTCCGTCCATAAGGAGTTTACAGGAACCCTGAGAGAAACAAACGCACGCATCTGATGAAAAATCTCATCAGCTTCACTCGCTCACACATCGAAACCTAGATCAAAAGACATTCTAAAATAATAGTACAAATATATATATATATATATATATATGCCAGATACCACAGCACAAAGGGGGACCAACACAATATTAGGAAGTTGGTCATAATGTTATGCCTGATCAGTGTATATATAAATTATAAATTTTTATATATATATATATATATATATATATATAAAAATTTATAATTTATATATACACTGATCAGGCATAACATTATGACCAACTTCCTAATATTGTGTTGGTCCCCCTTTGTGCTGTGGTATCTGGCACCAAGATGTTAGCAGCAGATCCTTTAAGTCCTGTAAGTTGCGAGGTGGAGCCTCCATGGATCGGACTTGTTTGTTCAGCACATCCCACAGATGCTCGATTGGATTGAGATCTGGGGAATTTGGAGGCCAAGTCAACACCACAAACTCGTTGTTGTGCTCCTCAAAACATTCCTGAACCATTTTTGCTTTGTGGCAGGCGCATTATCCTGCTGAAAGAGCCACAGCCACCAGGGAATACCGTTTCAATGAAAGGGTGTACATGGTCTGCAACAATGCTTAGGTAGGTGGTACGTGTCAAAGTAACATCCACATGGATGGCAGGACCCAAGGTTTCCCAGCAGAACATTGCCCAAAGCATCACACTGCCTCCGGCTTGCCTTCTTCCCATAGTGCATCCTGGTGCCATGTGTTTCCCAGGTAAGCCACGCACACACGCCCGGACATCCACGTGATGTAAAAGAAAACGTGATTCATCAGACCAGGCCACCTTCTTCCATTGCTCCGTGGTCCAGTTCTGATGCTCACGTGCCACTGTTGGTGCTTTTGGCGGTGGACAATTTGAGCTCCAGTAGCTCGTCTGTTTGATCGGACCACACGGGCCAGCCTTCGCTCCCCACGTGCATCAATGAGCCTTGGCCGCCCATGACCCTGTCGCCGGTTCACCACTGTTCCTTCCTTGGAGCACTTTTGATAGATACTGACCACTGCAGACCGGGAACACCCCACAAGAGCTGCAGTTTTGGAGATGCTCTGACCCAGTCGTCTAGCCATCACAATTTGGCCCTTGTCAAACTCGCTCAAATCCTTACGCTTGCCCATTTTTCCTGCTTCTAACACATCAACTGAGGACAAAATGTTCACTTGCTGCCTAATATATCCCACCCACTAACAGGGGCCATGATGAAGAGATCATCAGTGTTATTCACTTCACCTGTCAGTGGTCATAATGTTATGCCTGATAGATATATTAGATATATACACATATATACACACATATATACACACACACACACACACACAAAACAGTTATTTCAGAATTATTTTAATTACAAATCAAACACACACTCTCTCTCTCTCACACACACACACACACACACATTAAAAACAGTCTTCATTCTCTGTCTGCTTTCTTTTGATTTAGTGGTGAAATATGACCTGGTCATGTTTTTGTTCATCTATATGTCTGTACAATATTAGTAGCTGATGTTGATTGTACCTCAGAGATCCAGAACATTCATCCAAACTCCAGGCCGAGTTCTCCTGCCTCACTTTCATTGGTTGATTAAACAGCAGCTTGTGCACGATTTCTGCAAGGTCAATCAGATCAACCTGTTGCAAGAGCAGAAATAAATCACAAAAATGAAATGCAACAATTATTGCTTTTTACACTTTCATGTATTTGACTATTCCTTAATGTACAAACGGATGCAAATGCTAAACCATGAGCCGGCTGTTTTAAGATTCTTCAGCAGAGGCCAATCAGCTCGTGCCATGCGGTGATGATGTGATGTATATGGAAGGAAAGCGGGATGAATGTACCTGATAAGGTGAGGCAGAAGGTGACAGAAGACCCCGTTGTATGTAGTCCTGTGCAAAAGGAAGATCTTGTGCCGTTTTCACGTCACTCTGGAGCTGCAGATCCACTGCGTTTGAGAAATCTAGTGCTGTGATGCCACTGCAGCTACTAACACAGGATGAACAGCTTGGAAACGGGTATCAATACAAAACATGTGCTTGTGTGTGAATGCGTGATATTCATGTACCTGTGGTAAAAGTACAGTGATTCAGGCTTCAGGCCTCCATGAACCACTTGACAGGAATGAAACCGCTTCACCAACTCCAGTAACAGAAGGACTGAACGTGAAACATCCTGACTAGCAATGGGCTCAGCGAGAAGATCCTAACGGTGGACAGATGACAGCAGAAATGTCTGATTGAGGACTTGCAGAGGTTTACAGGGAAAAGAAAAAGTAATTAACGAGAAGAACCTCAACGGTCACTCCATCAGGAATCCTCCAGAGAGTCACGCAGCCGTTCTCATACACATAGCAGGAGATCTGGACGAGACGATCCTGTTGATCATGTGACAGTCGAGCTCTGAGCTGCGAGCTGATGAAGAAATCCCACGGCACTGAGGAGGAGTGAAGCTGAACAGGAAAACCACAGGGATGAGGAAATATTTAAATATGGGAGTAAATCACAAAAACATGACTGACTCACTTGAATCAGCGTTTTTGAACAAATCTCTTGAGTGAATGATTCAATGACTCTCATAAAGACTTCACTTGTTTCATTACTGGATGAATCAGTGTTTTTGAACAAATCTCTTGAGTGAATGATTCAATGACTCACTCATAAAGACTTCACTTGTTTCATTACTGGATGAATCAGTGTTTTTGAACGAATATCTTGAGTGAATGATTCAATGACTCACTCATAAAGACTTCACTTGTTTCATTACTGGATGAATCAGTGTTTTTGAACAAATCTCTTGAGTGAATGATTCAATGACTCTCATAAAGACTTCACTTGTTTCATTACTGGATGAATCTGTGTTTTTGAACGACTCTCTTGAGTGAATGATTCAATGACTCACTCATAAAGACTTCACTTGTTTCATTACTGGATGAATCAGTGTTTTTGAACGACTCTCTTGAGTGAATGATTCAATGACTCGCTCAAAGAGACACTTGTTTCATTATTGGACAAATCAGCGTTTTTGAACGAATCTCTTGAATGAATCATTCAACATACATATATACATAGAGAGAGAGAAAGAAAGAGAATAGAGTAAATCACCTTTTAATAGTAACTTGATGCTTCAAATAAATATTGTATCAATTACATCATTACACCAGTAAAAAAAAAAAAAAAAAAAAAACGCTGATTCATCCAATAATTAAACAATTGATCTTTCTTTTAGAGTGAGTCATTGAATCATTCACGCACAGATTTTTGTTCAAATTAAATATTTTTTTTAATAGACTGCAGCATTCAACATTTTGTCAGAAAAATGACAAAACATTACTAAAACACAATATATAATAATAAAACAAATAATATGAGAATAAAAGAATTCAAAATATTAATAAATACTATAACAGTATATAAATAATACTAAAGTTGCACTGTAAAAATATATTATAATAAATAAAGTGTATTTATTTTCAGCAGTTTTCTGCATATCTCATTGGCCATTATTTAATTGTATTAATTACTACCCTGCCAGTCAAAAGTTTGAAAAAGGTAAAAGTTTGAGAAAGTGCCACACCTTCAGGAGGACAGTAGCGGCGCTGGACGAGTACACGGTGAAGTCCTTCAGCGTCCCCAGCTTACAGCGGTAAATCAACGTCTCTCCATCTGGAAGTGTGTGGAATATTCTATTAAACAATATTTTGACAAGTTAACGTAAAAACATTACTCCATCTGTGCAGGAGTTTTCCATATACCGAGAATGAAGTCGTCATTCCCACAGGTGTCGGGCAGAAGTCCAGTTTTACGGTGAAAGTTGGAAAATGTTGTCACGTCTGCTTGCTGAAACAGCCTGGATCTTACGGCCGGACTGCAGACGTCCTCCAATTCAGTGGCTGATACTACGTGCACGAATACAAATGTTAACATTACAAGCCTTTTCTTCTAAATCACTTATGAAAGCTGTAGTTGTTGATAATAATTAGTATGTGTTAGAGCTGCATGATTAATTGATCTCGATTCAAACACTCGCCTGTTATTCCTAAAATGACAGCGACTCGCCTGTGTCTATTAAAGCTTTGACAAGTACAAATCACAGAGAGATCCGTTGTCATGTATAGATATGAAACAGCTTCACAAACTAGTCTTTTCAACCTTACAGTATCATTATTTTGGTCTTAAAATCATTCAAATTATCACAGAAGCACTGGATAAAAGTTTATAGTTCGGATATAAACACTGATGTGTCAATACTAGTGATCAAATTAGAACAAATCACCCTTTGAAAGTAACTTGACGCTTCAAATAAAGATTGTATCGTTACACCAGTAGGTGGAGACAAGTGACTGTAAAAAAAAAATGTGTTTGTCATTGAATCATTCATTCAAGAGATTCATTCAAAAACACAGATTCATCCAGTAATGAAACAAGTCTCTATGAGTGAGTCATTGAATCATTCATTCAAGAGATTTGTTCAAAAACACTGATCCATCCAGTAATGAAACAAGTGAAGTCTTTATGAGTGAGTCATTGAATCATTCACTCAAGAGATTCGTTCAAAAACACTGATTCATCCAGTAATGAAACAAGTGAAGTCTTTATGAGTGAGTCATTGAATCATTCACTCAAGAGATTAGTCCAAAAACACTGATTCGTCCAGTAATGAAACAAGTGAAGTCTTTATGAGTGAGTCATTGAATCATTCACTCAAGAGATTCGTTCAAAAACACTGATTCACCCAGTAATGAAACAAGTGAAGTCTTTATGAGTGAGTCATTAAATCATTCACTCAAGAGATTTGTTCAAAAACACTGATTCATCCAGTAATGAAACAAGTGAAGTCTTTATGAGTGAGTCATTGAATCATTCACTCAAGAGATTTGTTCAAAAACACTGATTCATCCAGTAATGAAACAAGTGAAGTCTTTATGAGCGAGTCATTGAATCATTCATTCAAGTGATTCATTCAAAAACGCCGATTCATCCTGTAATGAAACAAGTGAAGTCTTTACGAGTGAGTCATTGAATCATTCATTCAAGTGATTCATTCAAAAACGCTGATTCATCCAGTAATGAAACAAGTGAAGTCCATAGACCGTAAAAAAAAGTATGGACGACGCAACATCATTCTCTCCCGTTGAAGAAAAGTGAAGCCTCCGGAGGTCTGAATATGGCGCTGACATCTTGCGCAGATCTGGGACCGAGTCTGCGCAGTAGAGAGCAGGAAGTAGAGCCGCGATATCAAAAGCCTGCCATGCGTGATATTCATGTACCTGTGGTAAAAGTACAGTGATTCAGGCTTCAGGGCTCCATGAACCACTTGACAGGAATGAAACCGCTTCACCAACTCCAGTAACAGAAGGACTGAACGTGAAACATCCTGACTAGCAATGGGCTCAGCGAGAAGATCCTAACGGTGGACAGATGACAGCAGAAATGTCTGATTGAGGACTTGCAGAGGTTTACAGGGAAAAGAAAAAATAATTCACGAGAAGAACCTCAACGGTCACTCCATCAGGAATCCTCCAGAGAGTCACGCAGCCGTTCTCATACACATAGCAGGAGATCTGGACGAGACGATCCTGTTGATCATGTGACAGTCGAGCTCTGAGCTGCGAGCTGATGAAGAAATCCCACGGCACTGAGGAGGAGTGAAGCTGAACAGGAAAACCACAGGGATGAGGAAATATTTAAATATGGGAGTAAATCACAAAAACATGACTGACTCACTTGAATCAGCGTTTTTGAACGAATCTCTTGAGTGAATGATTCAATGACTCTCATAAAGACTTCACTTGTTTCATTACTGGATGAATCAGTGTTTTTGAACGAATCTCTTGAGTGAATGATTCAATGACTCACTCATAAAGACTTCACTTGTTTCATTACTGGATGAATCAGTGTTTTTGAACAAATCTCTTGAGTGAATGATTCAATGACTCACTCATAAAGACTTCACTTGTTTCATTACTGGACGAATCAGTGTTTTTGAACGACTCTCGAGTGAATGATTCAATGACTCACTCATAAAGACTTCACTTGTTTCATTACTGGATGAATCAGTGTTTTTGAACAAATCTCTTGAGTGAATGATTCAATGACTCACTCATAAAGACTTCACTTGTTTCATTACTGGATGAATCAGTGTTTTTGAACAAATCTCTTGAGTGAATGATTCAATGACTCACTCATAAAGACTTCACTTGTTTCATTACTGGATGAATCAGTGTTTTTGAACGAATCTCTTGAGTGAATGATTCAATGACTCACTCATAAAGACTTCACTTGTTTCATTACTGGATGAATCAGTGTTTTTGAACAAATCTCTTGAGTGAATGATTCAATGACTCACTCATAAAGACTTCACTTGTTTCATTACTGGACAAATCAGTGTTTTTGAACGAATCTCTTGAGTGAATGATTCAATGACTCACTCATAAAGACTTCACTTGTTTTCATTTCATTGTGCAACTCTAGTGTATATACATAAGAAAGGAACTCTTGAATGAATGATTCAATGACAAACACATTTTTTAACAGTCACTTGTCTCCACCTACTGGTGTAACGACGCAATAATACAATCTTTATTTGAAGCGTCAAGTTACTTTTAAAAGGTGATTTAATCTAGATTGCGATCTTTAACAATTACTCGTGCAGCTCCACAACAGATTTATATAAACTCTAAACCGCAAGCTTTATTTCCCACCATTCTCCAGCACAGTCTCTGGTCTCTCCACAGTTCGGCTCTTCTCGGTGTCACGGAAGCGTTTCATGGAATCCTGGGAAAAGTTAGCGAAGGAAGTGCCGCCCCACTCCTGACTGATCTCTAGGATAGGACTATGAACACAAAACATGGACAAACAAAAATCTGAGTGAGATTTTGTAAAAATACTGTAACATGAAATCAAAAGTAACATTAAAGGGATAGTTCACCCAAAAATGATAATTCTGTCATTAATTCCTCACCCTCATGTCGTTCCAAACCTTCGTTCATCTTCTGAACACATTAAGATATTTCTGATGAAATCCGAGAGCTCTCGGACCCCTCCATAGACAGCAGTTTAATGAACACTTTCAAGGCCCAGAAAGGAAGTAAAGACATCGATAAAATAGTCCATGTGACTCCCGTGGTTCAACCTTAATGTTATGAAGCCACGAGAATGCTTTACTGCGCAAAAAACAAACAAAAATAACGACTTTATTCAGCAATCTCTTCTCGTCTGTGTCAGTCTCCTACGCTGTTGATGTTGGTCAGCTCCTGTGTCAGAGTCACACGCATGAGTCACATGATCAGCATCGGCCAATGGTGAGCCGGCGTTCTGGCGTAGCTCTGACGTAACTCGAAAGCGCTGCACTGTATTTACTACGTCAACAGTGTACGAGACTGACACAGACAAAAAGAAATAGTTGAATAAAGTCGTTATTTTTGTTTGTTTTTTGCGCACAAAAGTATTCTCGTGGCTTCATAACATTAAGGTTGAACCACTGGAGTCACATGGACTATTTTAACGATGTCTTTACTTCTGTGCCTTGAAAGTGTTTATTAAACTGCTGTCTATGGAGGGGTCAGAGAGCTCTCGGGTTTCATCAGAAATATCTTAATGTGTTCTGAAGATGAACGAAGGTCTTACGGGTTTGGAACGACATGAGGGAGAGGAATTAATGACAGAATTATCATTTTTGGGTGAACTAACCCTTTAAATGTTCCTGTCGCTTAGTGTGTGGCGAACTAGCAACACCGAGCTAATGGGTTCAAAATGCAAAATGCATGAACTGATAAACCCATCAGAGAGAAGTCATGCTGGAGTACCTGAGCTTGTTCTCCTCAGGGCTCGCATCAGAGCTCGGTGCTTTAGTGGATTCTGGAGCGCTTCTGCTCGGATTCTCCGTCTGTCCTGCTTCGGGAGGTTTTTGCCTCTCGACTCCTCCGAACGGAGTGGAAGCGAACTGAGCGGCACGGGCGAACTCACACGTGTCATCTGGACTCCGGCACAGAGTCTTATTCCAGTGGCCGTTGATGATGGCTTCCTCAGAGCGAGAGATGGACGCGTCCTGCCAATGAACGCACCCTGATTACTGACACTGACAGGAACACTTTTCATTACAAACACTGAGAAGATACTGAAGGATCTCACTTTGTCAGCGGAGAGCTCGGCTTTTGACCTCGGCCCTTTCAGACTCGAGGTGGGCAGCTTCAGAGACACGCGGTTGGCCGATGATGACCTTAAATGGCAAAGAAAACATGGTCAGTGTTAATTAAATGAATGTGTGGACTGAGAGCGGCCAAGAGCGGAAAAAGAAAGAATGAAACAAACACACACAAAGCACAAAAGGGAATGAAAAAAGAACAAACAAAAGAACAAGAGAGAGAGAGAGAGAGAGAAAGAAAAAAGGATTGGAGAAAGATAAAAAGAAAGAACGAACAGAAAAATTAAAGAATGATAAAAAGAATGACAGAAAGGAAGAACGAAAAAAGAAAGAATGATAAAGAGAAAAAGAATGATAGAAAGAAAAAAGAAAGAAAGAGTGATAAAAGAAAAAAGAAAGAACGATAGAAAGAAGGAACAACAGAAAGGAAGAATAAAAAAGAAAGAACGATAAAAGAAAGAAAAAGAAAATGTAAAAAGAAAGAAAAGAATGATGAAAAGAAAGAACAATAAAAAGAAAGAAAGTACAATAAACGGATGATAAAAGAAATTATTATAGAAAGGAAGAACAATAAACGGATGATAAATGACAGAAAGAATGATAGAAAGTAAGAAATAACGATAAAAGGAAGAAAGAATGATAAAAAGAAAAAAGAATGATAGAAAGAAGGAACAACAGAAAGGAAGAATAATAAAAAAGAAAGAATGATGAAGAAAGAAAAAGAAAGAACAATAAAAAGAAAGTACGATAAAAAGATGATAAAAGAAATTATTATAGAAAGGAAGAACGATAAACAGAACGAACGATAGAAAGAAAGAACAATAAACGGATGATAAATGAATGACAAAGAATGATAGAAAGTAAGAAATAACGATAAAAGGACGATTAAAAGAAAGAACGATAAAAGAAAAAATAACGATAGAAAGAAGGAACAACAGAAAGGAAGAATAATAAAAAAGAAAGAACAATGAAGAAAGAAAAAGAAAGAATGATAAAAAGAACAATAAAAAGAAAGTACAATAAAAAGAAAGTACAATAAAAAGATGATAAAAGAAATTATTATAGAAAGGAAGAACGATAAACAGAAAGAAAGAACAATAAACGGATGATAAATGAATGAAAGAATGATAGAAAGTAAGAAATAACGATAAAAAGAAGAAAGAGCAATAGAAAGGAAGAATGATAAAAAGGAAGAATCATAGAATCATAGAAAGAAAGAAAGAAAGAAAGAAAGAAGGAAAGAGGCAGCTGGTGTTCCTCACAGTTTGTGTGTCAGTCTGTTCTCGTCAGAAGCGCTGAAAGGTTTCACTGTGGCTGCTCTCTGCTGAGTGTCACTTCCACCTGAACACACACACACACACACACACACACACACTCATGTTTCAGCACTGGAGTGACGTCACTGCACTATTAGTGTGTGCACTCCAACACCTGGAGTCACTGGAGGAACTCACTCCGATCCATGTCCTCCTCTTGAGTCACGGAGCTCTTCCTGAGAGGGAAGCACATCAGAAACATTCAATCCAACACCTGCCTATAGAGCGCACACATTCACAGGTTCCATGTTTTCCATTCATTTTCCCATAGGGATTTAAGGAAAAAGCATTACAAGCCATGAACCAAACCAGAGATACGAGGAGAATCACAACACATCAAACTTAAAAAAAAAAAAAAAAAAAAGTATGAATTGTTCCAAATACAAGATGTAAAAATTTAAATATGAAAAATATGCAATATTTTATAAATAAAAAATATAATTAAGTTATTTTGAAATAAAGTATTTTATTTAAAAGACAAGATTTGGTCTTCAAAAAGCCTTTTTCTGAAATGAAAACGGGGGTCGTCTTTTATTCGGAACAATACAGTATTTGAAAATTGGGCAAAAAGACAATCCCATGAAGCATTGCAAATGATAATCAAACTAAAGACAGTGAAATATGTCAATTTAGAATAAAATGCTTTATATCTATAGAAACAATATTTTTATTATTGCAAAATATGCATATCATATTTGTTTTTATGAGTTTGATTAAACCATCAAAATATGAGGAAAATATATATATATATTTTTTTTAATATTTTAAACATGAGGGAAGAACAAATCACCAAAACTTAAAGGTGCTGTATGTACTGTAAGAATGACAGCTAGTGGCTGAAATTGGTACTGCAGTCCAAATTCAAAATATTTGTTATTCCCGCCAACTGGACACCTGTGGTGTCAAAATACTATTGGGTAAACCGACAGACCAAAACAAAAACAACACATTTCAAAGTAGAATGGCTGGCTGTAGCATTTTTTTCCCCGGAGAAACAAGTATGTGAACTTACTATGTTTGCAGAGATTTAGGAAACATGCTATGGGATTTTTAATGCAGGATTTAGTACAGTCAAAAACTTACATACAGCACCTTTAAGGTATTTATCTGACAAAATGATTTGGCAAAAAGGTAAACTACAGCTACAGATTTTGCAAAAAAAAATAAAAATAAAAAAAACTTCCTACTTTTTCCCATATATTTTGGAAAGGGGAGTGGAAATGGCCAACTCAAATAAGTGCTCCTCTGCTGCCATCTACTGGTTATAGTGTCTTTTTTAAATAAAAGTGCTTGTTTGCTAGTCTGACAAGCCAGACCCACATCAAGATGTTGGGTCTGGGAACACACCATTGGCAGGGCTCAATCCGAGGGGCGGGATAAACGGTTGTCTTTCAGATTCCCTCGGCACGCAATAGGATAGCGCTACAACCAACCAGAGCAACGAAGAAGGTGAAGCGGAGCTGATAGATTAAACTTTTGCCGTATCCGGTCGGCAAAACTCCGAACACATCTTCCTTTTTTAAGACTTCAGTGCCGTTCTTTGTTCTTTTCTCAAAGAAAAGCTTAACTCCAAGACTTCCAGAGTCCCGGCCAAAGCCGATTCGAAAGACCGCTGTTCGCCAGCTTCTTTGTTTTCAAGTAGCACGCGGAACCGCCGCAACGCTGCCATCATTATGTTAAGCCCGCCCACCGACTCTATACACGATGTGATTGGCCTGACTAGAGTTTGGTTTTTCAATGGAGAGTTGCTAGACGAACCTGGCTGCAAATTACATTGGCTGCCGCTAGGGTGCGTCTAGATTTCTAGGCTACTTGTTTGCCACAAAGTGTTAGTTTTCTTACACCTTTAAACTTTTAGTTTTAAAAATCATCACATTTAAAATAAATAACATTAAAATTGGATTATATATTTTTTAATATTTTAAATATGAGGGAAGAACAAATCACTAAAACTTGGTTAAGGTATTTATCTGACCAAATTATTTGGCAAAAAGGCAAACTACAGCTACAGGTTTTATTTTACTACGCAAAAAAGAAAAGAATGCACAGAAAAAAAAACGGACTTTTTGCAAGCGTTCATAATTTCTTTGTATGACATTCTGGACAAAAATTATGTCGGCTCAATTTATTATGTTTCATTGCGTCAAGCACAACTACGCAATATACTTACAAAATCTTTAACAGGTTTTTAATAATATTTAAATAAAGAGTGAAGATGTCAATTTTCTTAAGCCAGATCACTTTTTACCACTACTGTGTATATATACAACGATCAGGCATAACATTATGACCTTATGTGAAGTGAATAACACTGATTATCTCTTCATCACGGCATCTCCCTATGGAGTTTTTACTTCCGCTCTATTGTAGAACTGACCTCTGAACCACATGACCTTCTTCCTGATCGCTGTATATTACGAACGGAGCTGATTTCACCACAGTGGCGGCAGATTCACACGAGCCAGCAGATGTGTGGGAAGAAGACTCGGCCTCCTCAGGAACGATCTAGACAAAGAATTAACGTCATAACGTCAAAACAGGAACCTGACACATGCTGGTTGTGTCTGAAAGTTCAGTTTAAACATCCATAACATGCTTTTAAAGGATCCTTCACCCACAACAGCAAGTTCTGTCATCATTTACTCCTGTCTTTCCCAAGCCGAAAGCATCAGATGTTGAGTGTGTGACGTGACGTACCTGCTGCGGAGCTGCTGAGCTGATCCTCTGCTGAAGGAGTCTCTGCTTCTGCTCGATCTGAAGCTGCAGCTCCTGCTTCATTTTGTTGAGGTTTGAGGCCTTTTCTGTACATTTACAAATGTACAAAATCAAATTCAAACGCTACAGGGTCATTCCGTGTCAAATCAACCAAATTCTGGAAACTTCTCCGGCTCACATATCTGATTTTGTTAATATTTTTTCTGTACAAAGACAAACATAAATAGCGATGAAAGCCAAAATATTAAATGTCACAGATGTATATTTACTGAGTAATCACTGTTTTGTTGAGGAGGGTCAAAATGACAATTTTCACCTGAGATTTGGAGCCAAATTACAGGGGTGTAAAAATGACTTTAGAAAGAAGGCAGCATCATTATTTTATTTTCACACAGAGATTGGTAGATCTATTAGTGAAATCTGTTGACTTTAGCAATCTTTGTTGCATTTTATGCCAACGGTGACCGTTCAAAAATGGGGGAAAAGCACTTCTTGTGTTTTTTGCCCCATGTTTGCATGGCTGTAACCCAAGAAGTATTAAAGATATCTTACTATCCTTTTAGATTCTGGTTCTTAACAAACTTTTCTTTTGGTGTCTCCATTTTAAAGGCCCTCGATGGTTCAATTCCAGAGATATGGAGATCTTAATGCGGCTCCATGAGTAAACTGGTCAATTGTACACATTTTCAGTGATCAAAAACCAAATGTGGGTCACTTTGCACACAGCTGATGCTTTTTTCTTTTAAAGAGGAATATCTGAAGAACAAAAGTACAGAAAAAATATTAACAAAATCAAAGATTTAAGATGGGGACCTCTGGTTGAGTTGACACGGAATGACCCATATACGGTCTAATCCAGGCTTATTATATATAGTTAAAGGGTTAGTTCAACCAAAGATGAAAATTATCCCATAATTTACTCGCCCTCAAGCCATCCAAGGTGTTTATGACTTCAGCTCAACACAATCAGAGGCTTTATAATGGGAGTGGATGGGGGATGAGATTTTGAATCCCCAAAAAAGTGCATCCATCCATAATAAAAGTAATCCATACGGCTCCAGGGGTTAATAATATAACTTTATAAACTATAAATCACTGGCTTCCGGTAACGGCCACACATGAGTCGAGCTCCGGCGGAAGAGTGACCTCTGACCTGATGCATGACGTATTGACAAACACAGAAGTGCAGAGGATAGAGCAAAAACGAGAATTATTAAAGATAAACGTGGGAGGAGCTTGAGTTTGTTTGACCTGCGAGAGGCGTCTTCTCTCACCTCAGCTCACGCTACTCCTAAAATCTTTCATATCAGTCGATATTGATAATTATCATGATAAATGTCAATTTTAAGTGGAAAGTTATAGAAACCAGACTGTTAAATGTGGTTTTAAACTGCTCTTTATTGACAGAACATGACAAACACTTTCTTCTTTTCACTTCTTTACACTTTTTCGGTCATTTTTCCATAACAAAATAAATATCTTAAAGGTGCACTATGTAACATTTTTTCAGTAAAATATCCAAAAACTACTAGGCCAGTGTTATATATTTTGTTCAGCTGAGTACTTCCAATATCCCAAATGTTTCCAATTATTTGTAAATCGTGAGAAAATTGCTATTTTAACCAAGGAACCGGGACATGTGAGGGAGTCGCCTATCAATGGCGTCATATCTGCGTTACCCTCGGTTTCCGGTTTTATTTTGCAGAAATGCTTTACTCTTACAGCAGTGTGCAACAAGTGTCATAGCAGCCGCCGAGCGAACGCACAGAGTAACGTCATAACATCATTTTCAACACACTCAAATGTATCTAATATGATAAAAAGAGCTGCGTTACCTCATACTCATGACCGGAAAAGCAGAAATGGCGCCGGCGACTGTGGCATAATAAAAGTCCCGCTGCTCGCGAGGCGTGTGTTGCGTTCATCTTATCGCAATCGCTCCAGCGGCCTTGCTTAGCTCCCACAACACTCGGTCCTGCTCTGCTTCATACCACAGTAACGTTAATAATCGCATCCATGAACGTGATTTCTGCCCGAGTCCTATCCCGATTCTTTTCAATCGACTGTGGTGAAGACCACGTCCCAAGATTCTGCGCTCAAACTTGGCGTCATCAAGCTACGCCTTTGCTTTGAATAGGCGACCTCTAGCGGACAGAAAAGTTACATAGTGCACCTTTAATAGAAAAATGAATTTATTAGTTTCTGCATGTTCTATTGGCTGTTTCTAGTCATGAAACAGGTTTCTGTCACCTGACTTTGATGACGCATATCTTCAGCATAATTTTACATGTTTTGTGTCTTAGAAATGCATGTTTGACAGTGAGGTGACAGTAGTAGTAGTTTGAGTTAGGATGCCGGTGTAAATTTGTTCATTAACAAAAACAGGTCAAATTTTTTGGTCAAATTTAAATATTCTGACTGTTAATAACCACAGGTAAAACCACACATATAGCACCTCAATACCATGGTAAAATGTAACTATATATATGGTTTCTATGGTATTTGTATGAAAAACTTTAGCCTAAATACATTTAGTATAAATTCACAAATGCTAAAGCTTATAAAAATACTGTAATTATATTCCGTTAGGCTACTCCTTTAATACATCTACATTAATAATATAATACTAAATTTCTGCCACAATACCATGGTGTAGCAAGTGTTACTACAGTAAATTGTAGATTTAAAAATGCCGTCTGACTGTATATCTTCGGTTTTAAATATGGATTTTTTTTTTACACAAACGCATGGCTTCGCTTCAGAAGGCCTTTATTAACCCTCTGGAGTCAAACGGATCACTTTTATGATGGGTGGATGCACTTTTTTGTGCTTCAAAAACTAAGGTACCATTCACAGAGCAAGGATATTTTTTTAATAAAACTCGGATTGTGTTTGTCGTAAACACCAAGGATGGCTTGAGGGTGAGTAAATCATGGGGTAATTTCCCTTTTTGGGTGAACAATCCCTTTAAAAGCAAGGTGGAAAAGAGGGAAAAACTTCAATGTCTCCCAGTGTGTGTGCCGGTGTTGTCACATGCTGATTAACCAGTGGGAAAATTCACATCCCGTCACATCCCTAGTGCAGTCGATACAGTGTGAATATGGGTAGTATGAATGAAATTCGGACGTACTACATCCGCCATGTTGTCAGTGTCATGTGACCTACCAGCGTCAGTTGCATTGCCTCACTTTCATTCATAAATCCTCTCCCGTGGGATAGTGAAGTGTCCATCGTATGCACACTTCACAATATCTACTGTTTTTCGCATGCTATATAGTAGGGAAGTATTCGATTTTCTGATCGATCCAAAAATCTGATTCCACACTTGATTACAGGGTTTCTGCAGGTTTTATGAAGGTCAATTTAAGACCTTTTTAAGACCAATTGAAGAAAATGTAAGGAATAAATTGAAGGGAACAAAACACGTCAATATGTTCTCTAAATGTAAATGTCTAAGCACACAATGAGATGTATTAGTGACACTTTAAAGTTTGATAATACAATTTACAACAGATCTCCATAACTTTTTAATTAATTTTACAAAAAATAGCTTAAATTTTGAGATAAGAAATCTTGGGAAATCTTGTGAAAGCGATTTTATGATTAAAACAAGAACAAATATCTGCCAATGGGTTCATAAAAATCAATTTAATTCAAATTCTAGTTATTTCCCTACCCAATGACAGATATTTGTTCTTGTTTTAAGCATAAACTCACTTAATTTTGTTCAATTCCTCAGAAAACAAGACTTAATTTCTTCATTTTGCATGTCATTAAATGTATCTTGATCTAAGGATGTTTTGAATTTGTACTGGAAATCAAAAATCCTGAGGAAGAACAATTTTGAAATTTAATTTAGGGCCCTATGAAATCTGATTTATTTTTTAGTTTTATAATTTATTCTGTTTGAATTTTTCTGGCCTCTGCTTTAATGGTTAAATTAAATTTGACTGGCTTTCGTTCATCTTCTGAACACAAATGAAGATATGTTTAATGAAATGGGAAAGATTTCTGTCCCTCCATTGACAGTCTAAGCAACTTCCACTGACGCTTCAGAAAGTTCATAAAGAGATCCTAGAACTAATCCATACGGATCGAGCGGATTATTCCAAATTTTCTGAAGAGACTCAATCGCTTTATATAATGAAGGAAAGTCTGACGGGTTTGGAACGACATTAGGGTGAGGACAGAATTAAAATTTTTGGGTGAACTGTCCCTTTAAGTGTACTTTTGATTTATTCACCCAAAATTTGACAAATTCCATGACATTCTGCATTATACAGTAAATTCCATTTTTATGAACGGATTATGCAATTATGTCCACAATTTCGGCATCGCAGAAATCATAGTGCACTAATTTAATGCCATGATACTGAATTTAAGACTTTCTGATCCAATTTAAGACATTTTTATGGCCTTAAATCGTGGAAGGTCAAATGAAGACTTTAAGACCCCCGGAAACCCTGGATTAAAGGCCGTCTCAAACACACCCAACATTAGACATGCTGTATAAAACACACACAACATCTGGACGTACCACTCAAAGCTCTGTAGTAGCGCTGCGCACGGAGCTCTTCAAGGCTGAACTCGCCGTCTCGCTGGTACACCTGATCTTTGCAGTACATGATCTGCACGTGACCGTCCGGCTGGGAAACGGGTTCCTCCTCAGTCTGGCTCCTCTGGGACGGGGCCGGGGTCTCCACCGGAGCGCTGTGGCGGAACGCAAAGTCTCACGATTACACGAGTTCAAATACAATAGTCACAGACTAATATGTGGGATGAACAGAAGTACTGGTTATAGTCCAACTAACCAAAAATATGCTCTAAGAACATTTTGCTAACACAAAATAATGATTTCAGAATGTTCTCTGAACGTTTTTTCTTGGTTATGCAAACGTTAAAGGAACATTCCATTTATAATTTAGCAAAATGTTACTTTTGAATGTTCTTTGAACATTCTGAAACGAGTAATAATATTTTTTAAATGTTATAAGAACATCCAACTGAAACATGAACAATGTATAATGTTTTTGTCTAACACATTAACTCCTTAATATATATTTTACAAAATATTTTTTACTCTAAAATTACTATAAAATCAAAGCCATATGTCTAACTAAGTAGTGTTCCAAATTTGAAGTTATCACAAAAATTGAAGTTCCCATGAGATTTTGTTTAGGCATAATACCAAAAATAGCCACCAGGGTGACACACATGCCATTGAATTTTTTGTATGCATTCTGCTGTAACAAATGAATAAACTTCTGTCCAAATATCACTTCTATCACAAAATATGTAACCTTGAGACTCAGACCTTTTCGACGATATGTGTTTTGTCAAGATTAGAAAAGGTTTTGATTATAAATTATGAAACATGACGACACCCAATAGGAGCCCGCTAAAAGAATTTAGAGTACCGTTTCTATGGTAACGCAACGTCCAATTTCAAAATGGTTCGTAAGCTTTCGAATGATACCTAATTTATGATAATTACTAAAATATATGATATAGAAAAAATATTATATATACACACCAATCAGGCATAACATAATGACCACCATCCCAATATTGTGTTGGTCGCCCTTTTCCTGCCAAAAAAGCCCTGACCCGTCGAGGCATGGACTCCACTAGACCCCTGAAGGTGTGCTGTGCTATCTGGCACCAAGATGTTAGCAGCAGATCCTTCAAGTCCTGTAAGTTGTGAGGTGGGGCCTCCATGGATCGGACTTGTTTGTTCACCACATCCCACAGATGCTCGATTGGATTGAGATCTGGGGAATTTGGAGGCCAAGTCAACACCTCAAACTCGTTGTTGTGCTCCTCAAACCATTCCTGAACCATTTTTGTTTTGTGGCAGGCGCATTATCCTGCTGAAAGAGCCACAGCCACCAGGGAATACCGTTTCCATGAAAGGGTGTACATGGTCTGCAACAATGCTTAGGTAGGTGGTACGTGTCAAAGTAAAATCCACATGGATGGCAGGACCCAAGGTTTCCCAGCAGAACATTGCCCAAAGCATCACACTGCCTCCGCCGGCTTCCCTTCTTCCCATAGTGTATCCTGGTGCCATGTGTTCCCCAGGTAAGCCACGCACACGCACCCGGCCATCCACGTGATGTAAAAGAAAACGTGGTTCATCAGACCAGGCCACCTTCTTCCATTGCTCTGTGGTCCAGTTCTGATGCTCACGTGCCACTGTTGGCGCTTTCAGTGGTGGACAGGGGTCAGCATGGGCACCCTGACTGGTCTGCGGCTATGCAGGCCCATACGCAACAAACTGCGATGCACTGTGTATTCTGTCACCTTTCTATCAGAACCAGCATTAACTTCTTGAGCAATCTGAGCTACAGTAGCTCGTCTGTTTGATCGGACCACACGGGCCAGCCTTCGCTCCCCACGTGCATCAATGAGCCTTGGCCGCCCATGACCCTGTCGCCGGTTCACCACTGTTCCTTCCTTGGAGCACTTTTGATAGATACTGACCACTGCAGACCGGGAACACCCCACAAGAGCTGCAGTTTTGGAGATGCTCTGACCCAGTCGTCTAGCCATCACAATTTAGCCCTTGTCAAACTCTCTCAAATCCTTACGCTTGCCCATTTTTCCTGCTTCTAACACATCAACTTTGAGGACAAAATGTTCACTTGCTGCCTAATATATCCCACCCACTAACAGGTGCCGTGATGAAGAGATAATCAGTGTTATTCACTTCACCTGTCAGTGGTCATAATGTTATGCCTAATCGATGTGTGTATGTATATATATATATATATATATATATATATATATATATATAAAAATTATAAATATTATACTTTTTAGAGGATAATATTCTTTAAAACAAATAATGGACAAATACTAGAATATATGTTTTATTATGAACCTTTAGCATGAAAACCAAAGTTTCAGTGATTGAAAGTGTGTGCATTGACTTTTTGTGACAAAGTTCACAACTCCTGTTATGGTGTAGATTTTGAGGTGCACTCTTGTCATAAATTAATCTATTACTGTTCCTACACAATTTGTAACAAAAAACAGTGGTATAATATCTATTTAGGAGTATTAAAACTTTCCAACGATATATAGTTTGTCATGATTAGATTAGGATTTAATTAGTCTAATATCGTGAAGCAAACTTAGGCGTCCCGCTGGCAGGACGGTGACAAAAACGGGTAACGTTGAACAAACATTCTATTAACGTTACTAGAACATTTGTTCATAACTTTGAGAGAACATTGCCAGAATGTCAGTTCCAAGTTGTCCAGATCTGTAATCTAACTAGCTGTCAATGGATAATAATATAGACTTTAGTATATATTAAGTATAGAATATAGAATAATACAGATATATAAACATACAAAGATTTTGTTTTTGCACATGGTTGACAAACACACCCTGACTTCTGTGCAAAAATACATGGTGTTGTAAATTAAAATGCTATTTGTTAATAGGGGAATTCAAATAAGGAGACATGAACACAATTATTTAGATATAATATAAAATACACATTATTAAAATATATTATAAACTTATTCTTACTCTTATGTTTGGTTTAGACTATACAAATGTAGAGATGACTTCACTACAATGAGTGTGAGTGTGTGTGTGTGTGAGACAAACGACCCCAAACAAAACAAAACTCATTAAAAATAATTTACAATAAAAATATCATGAGCAAAGGGATCGTTAGCACTCGTTGCTTACCTCCAGATGTGAGGTGACAGTTCATCCATCTTCAGATATTTTGATTGTTCAAACCCTAAAGCCATCGGTCGGTGTTTCCTGTGACTTAATAAATCCAGTATCATGCAACGAAAGTTATTTGTAATCAGAATACTAAAGGTATTAGACTATATAACATGAGTAGCATTGGCTAACATTCATTAAAGCTGACCTCTACAGCAAAATCATTTTAAAATCAACAAAACATTATATTTGCGACTCATATACATTTATAAGTTGTAAGAAATCACGACTATACCTCCGAAAATCATCAAATATTCCTGTTTAAAATACTGACAGCGGTTGTGTTGTGCATTCGAGGTTTAATTTCAAATGTTACCACGTGACTGTGACGTACGAACTGACGTTCCTCGGCTCGTCGTCCTTTGGAATTTTACATTTATTTTTTCGTTATATATATATATATATATATAAATTTCCATTTCATAAACTATTTATAAACAATATGGCCTTGTTTTATAAAAACATAAAAGCAAAATGCAACTCCTTTATCTTTTCTTGTTTTCTACGCAAGCCTTGTGCATATGCTGCCCTCTGCTGGTTTGCAGTGAAATCAGGATCTACTGATGGTGTTTTTTATAACGTTTTTATACGAATTCAAACGTTATTTAATTGAGCGATAACATTATGTCACAGAGACAATAATAAGAAAAATACAGTAATCAGCAGTTTTTATTAGAATTATAAGGACAGTATTTTAATTCAATTTAGAAAATTAATTGATAGACCCGATTTTTGTATTGCGTCATAAATATTTAAGTAAATGACCGTTGCAAAAAACCGTTGGACGCACAGGGTTCTCCGTTTCCATGGCCGATCAGGTGAGGAGAAAAACATGTTCATGAATAAGATAATTTAAAGAGAAATGGTTTAATAATTGTTACTATATCATCAAGTCAAGAAAATATTGTTTTTCGGTTCAAACATAGGCTATTTGCATCATGTGTTTGTACATTTTCATATAAAAATCACAAAAGAAAATCCATTTAACTTGGAATATACATTACCAAAAGTCATTTTATCCTCTTTTTATTTTGCAACAGTACAATTATATTAAATATATGAACATCAACTAAACAAACAATGAACATCACAAAAATGTACAATTTAATGTAAAATTGTCAATGTAGTAGAACAATAAAAGAGCAGACTCTATATGTATAGTACAAACCCGATTCCAAAAAAGTTGGGACACTGTACAAATTGTGAATAAAAACAGAATGCAATGATGTGGAAGTTTCAAATTTCAATATTTTATTCAGAATACAGCATAGATGACATATCAAATGTTTAAACTGAGAAAATGTATCGTTTTAAGGGAAAAATAAGTTGATTTTAAATTTCATGGCATCAACACATCTCAAAAAAGTTGGGACAAGGCCATGTTTACCACTGTGTGGCATCCCCTCTTCTTTTTATAACAGTCTGCAAACGTCTGGGGACTGAGGAGACAAGTTGCTCAAGTTTAGGAATAGGAGTGTTGTCCCATTCTTGTCTAATACAGGCTTCTAGTTGCTCAACTGTCTTAGGTCTTCTTTGTCGCATCTTCCTCTTTATGATGCGCCAAATGTTTTCTATGGGTGAAAGATCTGGACTGCAGGCTGGCCATTTCAGTACCCGGATCCTTCTTCTACGCAGCCATGATGTTGTAATTGATGCAGTGTGTGGTCTGGCATTGTCATGTTGGAAAATGCAAGGTCTTCCCTGAAAGAGACGACGTCTGGATGGGAGCATATGTTGTTCTAGAACTTGGATATACCTTTCAGCATTGATGGTGCCTTTCCAGATGTGTAAGCTGCCCATGCCACACACACTCATGCAACCCCATACCATCAGAGATGCAGGCTTCTGAACTGAGCGCTGATAACAACTTGGGTTGTCCTTGTCCTCTTTAGTCCGGATGACATGGCGTCCCAGTTTTCCAAAAAGAACTTCAAATTTTGATTCGTCCGACCACAGAACAGTTTTCCACTTTGCCACAGTCCATTTTAAATGAGCCTTGGCCCAGAGAAAACGCCTGCGCTTCTGGATCATGTTTAGATATGGCTTCTTTTTTGACCTATAGAGTTTTAGCCGGCAACGGCGAATGGCACGGTGGATTGTGTTCACCGACAATGTTTTCTGGAAGTATTCCTGAGCCCATGTTGTGATTTCCATTACAGTAGCATTCCTGTATGTGATGCAGTGCCGTCTAAGGGCCCGAAGATCACGGGCATCCAGTATGGTTTTCCGGCCTTGACCTTTACGCACAGAGATTGTTCCAGATTCTCTGAATCTTTGGATGATATTATGCACTGTAGATGATGATAACTTCAAACTCTTTGCAATTTTTCTCTGAGAAACTCCTTTCTGATATTGCTCCACTATTTTTCGCCGCAGCATTGGGGGAATTGGTGATCCTCTGCCCATCTTGACTTCTGAGAGACACTGCCACTCTGAGAGGCTCTTTTTATACCCAATCATGTTGCCAATTGACCTAATAAGTTGCAAATTGGTCCTCCAGCTGTTCCTTATATGTACATTTAACTTTTCCGGCCTCTTATTGCTACCTGTCCCAACTTTTTTGGAATGTGTAGCTCTCATGAAATCCAAAATGAGCCAATATTTGGCATGACATTTCAAAATGTCTCACTTTCAACATTTGTTATCTATATTCTATTGTGAATAAAATATAAGTTTATGAGATTTGTAAATTATTGCATTCCTTTTTTATTCACAATTTGTACAGTGTCCCAACTTTTTTGGAATCGGGTTTGTAAAATGATCCATTTATTGTACTTAGTCTTTAAATGGGAGAAGCAATATTTCAGGGATTCAATCACTAACTTTATCCTCAGCGGAAGGATGAAATACATGCTATCATTGTGCTTGAGAATGACATATGAAGTTATTCTGGATCTGTTCGTGTCAGTGATTATGAGGCCTGAGGCGTGCAAGTATAAGGTGAATAAAGTCCAATGATTAGTTGATATCAGTCCCTTGATGAAATACTTCCTCCGGTGTGTATTAAACAAAAATGAATGTTAATTTTGGTCAATGTGAATTAAACTTATTTCACCCTGATACTCCAGAAGCGTAGATGGAGAAGTGAGATTAGAAGAGCACCCAAGCACAAGCTTTGAGACAGGTAAATCACTAAAATACCCTACTAATATTTCTGTACTTGAATTGTACCAACGGGAGAAAGTCGTTGTTTTGTATCCATTCAATGAATGAGTATTTCTTACATCAAAATCACGATAACTTGGCTGAGTCAAAAACATGTCTACAGCAGCCATGAGGGTGCTCAGGGGAACAAGTTCAACTTTACCAAGAGCAGTGTGGTTTATTGTAATTTCAAAATCTCTTTCATAGATGTATGTATAGTTTGAATCAATTTCTAGCAAAGAATACATACGGTCAAGATCTCCCTCTAAAGTCAGCTGCTCATTGATGTCAAACCTCAACGTGGAATATTTAAAACCAATGTACCCATTTCCAGTAGTCTTTAGATTGGATTTCAGACCATCAGCGTTCACACAGATGTTAGCTTCATTATCCATATTTCCCTTAACTTTGGTGTCATCAGATAATGTAGAATCTGTGGTTACTTGGGTTGCGGACTCAATGGAGATGAAGGAAAGAGATGCATCCAGCTTCAGGGTATTCTCAGCATCTCCATGTCCAGCAGCCACTGTATCTGGACGATCAAAGGTGTACTTGACCTTTAAGTTTGATGTTGCCTTTGGATGGGCCTTGGTGTCCACAGAAAGTTGATGAGTGGCATCAACAGTGAAGATTGTCAGATTAATCTTAGCAACTGTATCCACAGACAATACAGCCTCATAGTTGTCTTCCAGAGTCAAGGTACTCTCATGATTACCATCAATGTGGGCATTCTCCAAAGACAAAGAAGAGGCCAGTTTCAGTCCACTTTTTGTGGTCAGGCTAGTGGTTCCATCAAGCTTGGCCTTCAATCCCTGAAACACAGAGGCAGTTGTGGCACTAACACGCATCAAGTAGTCCTTCGGATAAATACCTGCATTAGCATTGAGGTTAAGAATAGAGGACTTGAAAGACACCTCAGAGACCAGGTTACCCAATGATGGAACAACGAGACCCAAATCAATAATAGGAGCAAACCAGCTCTTCTGGTAGACAAGTTTGGCACTTAGATCAATGGGCTGGTCACTTGTGGTCACGTCCAGTGGTCCAGTATTATCATTCCAGTTCAGCTCTCTGATTGCTGGAATCCTGAAAATGGCTGGCACAAGCATTTCTGCAGCATTTAAGTACCCAAAGTTGGCCACACTATTCACAACAGTGTAAATACCCATCTCAGCTTTGTTATTGCTGGCTGTGAAGTTATGGCTGTAGTTATAATGGTTTAATTGGGCGACTGCCACACTGCTGATTTCTTGAATGTCAGAGTTTAAGGTAACAGCGTAGTCTTTCTGGAGATCAACATTGGCTAAAAAAGACTCAAAGAGGTTGATCTTGGCAATACCCCTGTTCTGAAAGTCAATAGCAACCTCACTTGGACAAGTCAGGATGTTGGCGGTATTAGAGAAGACACCGCTGACGGCTCCGACAACCGATGTGACATGGGATGCCTTGATTTCCACCTTTATATCGCCCAAGCAAGCCTTTCCAGAAGCAACCAGCAAACTGTTCTTGATAAATGGAGACTCTGTTTCAACACGAGCATTGAATTCAAGGTGGCTTAGAGCAACAGCATCAGCGTTCACTTTCATCTTCATCTGCAAAGCATCGCTGTCAGTGTGGCCAGTAAAAGACAGCTTGGCGGCACCAAGGCCCATGTTAAAATGCAGGTCACTCCTATGGGTGCCTTCCTCAGAGAAATCTTGAAGAGCAAATTTACCGGTTCCTTCATTTTTAACTGTCAGTGTGAATGCAGCATCATCCTGGCAAGCTACAGCCTTCTGAACCAGGTTGATTTCACCAGACAGATAGTGTGAGGGGATGTTTACCTGGTTCTTGTATGAGGTGTCAAGAAAGAAAGTACTGTTAGAAGCAGATCCATTCAGAGTCAGCAATGCCTGTTGGTCTACAGTCAATTCAATGTGTGTTAACTTGAATGTTTCAGACACTATTACAGGGCTCATCTCTGGGATCGCTATCTGTGCTGTGGATTCTAGATTATAATTCAGAGCGTTAAGGTCTGCAGAGGTTCCTTGAGTGTTAATAAAAGCTGTGAACAAAGGGTATCTCTCTGAGGCATTCTTGAACTCTGCAGAGGTTCTGAAGTTGTAGACAGGGCTGCTGATTCTGACTTCACCATACAGTTTTCCAAAAGACGGCGCTAGAAGAGATGTTGAATTTGCAGGAATCTGACTATCAAGCTTAGCACTGACAGGATGGAAAATCTCATTCAGCTTTGTGTAACCTTGGGTGTTGATTGAGCTAAGAATATTTTTTACATCCTCAATGATGGAAAATATCAAAACCTTGATGTGCTTTGGTAGCATTTCAACAACTTTGCCAATATGCATACCCTTCAGAGTCAATTCTGCCAAATTATCCAATGCCTCACCCATATCAAACACTAGTTTCTCAAATGCACCAGTCAGACCTTTCAGCTTTAATGCATACTCTTGGTACAGAGCTTTCAAGGCGTGTTTCAGCTGCACAGCTCTTTTCTCAAAATTCAAATTAGACACAAAGTCACTAACACGCTGAGTTAAGTTCTGAATTTTAGAAGCAATCCCCTCTCGGTTGATGTAATTCCTCAGGGTTTCGCCAATGCTCAAAAGTGTTATTCTGATGTTGCCAGGGACTAGAGAAAAACCTTCAAGGAAAGGCAAGCTAATTGATTGTGTATCAATGCTTTTATCATACTTTAGGAAGCCAGAGACTGCAAAGTCCTGATAAGCAGTGTTGAACAGATTGGTGTGCACTTTTCCAGATCCTTCCAGCCCAAGCCGCGCTGGAGTATTGTAAGCGCTTATTTCCTGTTCAATGGCATAGTTGTTCACTTTAGCCTTAACTGTCATTTTAGTCTTTTGTTCAGAGGGGATCAGCAGAGTGTCAGACATGCTTTCAAATTGTGATTTAATGGAGCCACCGTAGTTTATAGGTAGATCAAGGAGGGTTGAGATCTTGCATTCATGAGAGTGAGCAATAGATTGTGGTTCTGCTTTTAGAAAGACTTTTGCCATAAACTCATAACTTGTGTATCCATACAGGTATGTTTCATCATTACCATTAACAGTGGCATCAAAATGGAATCTGAAGGGAATAGTTGTACCATCAGTGTTGGTGTCAAAATTTAATGATCCGGATTTGAAACATATATGATTTTTGATTTGGCCATGAAGTCCAGCAACCTCCAGTTCAGTGTTGTGGTTAATGTGACTCCCCATGATATTTCCAATGGTTTTGTACTGAGCAGTGGCAGTTTCATTTTTGTAGGTGATCTTGAAGGCATGCCCAAGCTCCTCCAGACTCAAGAGGCTTTGCAGTGAGGCTATGCCATTGGTTGTCAGGCCATCTTTATTGAGGTTCAGAATGGCTTTGTGGACAGCTTTGTGTCCAATGAGTATAACAGAGGCGTCACTGTGAATAGCTAGACCATTGATGTCCAGTGCTCCTGTGACCAGGGAATGGATACGTTCTTCAGAGCCGTGAGTGGAGGTCTCAATCTTAACGCTGACTGCTTCAACACCAGCTCTGGTCTCAGCCACGTTTTGGATCTTCAGGCCAAGAACCTGTGCTTTTGTATGAGAATTTAGATCAAGCTGGGATTCCTTGAAGGTGATTTTAGCAATGTTTAGCAATGTTAGAAGGTTGTCGAATGCTGTGTTGTTGGAAAGAATTATCAGCTCTCCATTGGCAAAAGCCACAGCAAAGGAGTTCTGAGCCCGAAGAAGTGTTGAATCTACTTTCAGTGAAGAATTCATCTTTGCCTCTGGTCTGAATGGGAGGACTGAGACTGACTGCAAAAGGTTTCCTGAGCCATGGATTGAACCAGCCTTGAAGGATCCTTCCAGGTTTCCATCTCCAGAGATCTCCTCGGCATCAACTCCAAACTGTCCAGTGTGCTCCAGCGAAATTTGCACTCCAACACAACTAGTTATTTCAAGCTTGCTTTTGGATTTCACACTGAGTTTTTCAGCAAATTTCACTTCCTCCTCAACGCTGATGGTGGCATTGATAATCTTGTGGTGAAGCACAGTCTTTACGTTAGCCTTGAGGGAATCGCCAGGTGTGGCCTCAACTAGTGCAGATCCTGTGCAATATATAACAAATAAATCAATTAATAAGCAACCATCCACATCAAGTGCATGTGGTACTTCAATTATAGTTTTTACCTTCGACCTTTAGGGAGAGGAGGTCAACAGGACTTATGCCAGTGACTTCAAGCACAGCAGAATAACTTTCAGCAGGATCTCTGGATGCAGACACAGCTGCTTCCAAGTTGTAGAAGTTGCTGTTTAGTTTTCCGGACAACTCTACCAATCCGAGAGTCGGCACAGACAGCACCACACTCCCGGGAACGGAGAACTCTGGAAGATCAACGCTAGTAGATTCAAATTCCAGACCAAGATGAGGTACAATCAGGTTTGGTGTGGAGAGGGTTGTGGGAAAGTTCAGATCTCTAGGGGATTTTCCACCCAAGGGCAAGGGAAGAGTGATGGTATAGTAATGCTGGCCAAACTGATATTTAGCAGCAGCCTCTCTGTTTTAAAAAGCATGTGTTAATTTTAATCTGTAACTGTGAAATGAATTGAAATACTGGTAAACATAGTGACATTAACTCACACATTCAGGAACAGTCTTTCAGGAAGAGTGATCACAGGCACGGCATGAACTCCCAAATTCTGCACATACAGTATGCACATTCATTTCTTTTTAAAGGGATAGCTTACCATAAAATGAAAATTAAGTCATCATTTACTCACCTTGGTGTTGTTCTAATGCAGTACACCGTTCACAACTTGTGTTTTTCTAGGCAAGTCGGAGTGAACTGCAGCGCTGATAGAGTCTCATGAGCGTGCACGTCAAGCACAGAAGACCAGTGGTCAAGGATTTTTGTCCCACTGAAGTGCCTTGAAACGCACAGCATTATTCAGTGTGTTGACATAATTTCCACTGAAAACAGGACGGGGCATATCGAGCAGCTCCTCCCCTTTTTAAAATAGCCAATAGCGTTTAGTTTATATCACAGCTCGGCCAGAGCCGTTGAGCTCGGGAAAGCCGCAGTTTGCTCCTAATCTCTAACCGTTTCTCCTCCTAATCTCCTCCATATCGCTTTAAAATACAGCATTCTGTGCAGAATTCAAACGGCTCCAATATGTTTTCTGGTCTGCGCCAACTCGATCACATGATCCGCTCTGTGCTATTGTGTCTCTAGACCGGAGCTGCGGCGGTTCGCATGACACTAACGTGAAACCAGACTTCATTCTCCCCAATGGAAAACATATTTACACTGTCTGAATCGTTCCCTATCCCCTATATAGTGCACTGTCTGATCGTTCCCTCTCCCCTATATAGTGCACTGTCTGATCGTTCCCCATCCCCTATATAGTGCACTGTCTGATCATTCCCTATCCCTTTACATAGTGCACTGTCTGATCATTCCCTATCCCTTATATAGTGCACTGTCTGAACGTTCCCTATCCCCTATATAGTGCACTGTCTGAATCGTTCCCTATCCCTTATATAGTGCACTGTCTGATCGTTCCCTATCCCCTATATAATGCACTGTCTGATCGTTCCCTCTCCCCTATATAGTGCACTGTCTGATCGTTCCCCATCCCCTGTATAGTGCACTGTCTGATCATTCCCTATCCCTTACATAGTGCACTGTCTGATCGTTCCCTATCCCTTATATAGTGCACTGTCTGAACGTTCCCTATATAGTGCACTGTCTGAATCGTTCCCTATCCCTTATATAGTGCACTGTCTGAATCGTTCCCTATCCCTTATATAGTGCACTGTCTGATCGTTCCCTATCCCTTATATAGTGCACTGTCTGAACGTTCCCTATATAGTGCACTGTCTGAATCGTTCCCTATCCCTTATATAGTGCACTGTCTGAATCGTTCCCTATCCCTTATATAGTGCGCTGTCTGATCGTTCCCTATCCCCTATATAGTGCACTGTCTGATCGTTCCCTATCCCCTTTATAGTGAACTGTCTAAATCGTTCCCTATCCCTTATATAGCGCACTGTCTGATCGTTCCCTATCCCCTATATAGTGCACTGTCTGAATCGTTCCCTATCCCTTATATAGTGCACTGTCTGATCGTTCCCTATCCCCTACATAGTGCACTGTCTGATCATTCCCTATCCCTTATATAGTGCACTGTCTGAACGTTCCCTATATAGTGCACTGTCTGAATCATTCCCTATCCCTTATATAGTGCACTGTCTGAATCGTTCCCTATCCCTTCTATAGTGCACTGTCTGATTGTTCCCTATCCCCTATATAGTGCACTGTCTGATCGTTCCCTATCCCCTTTATAGTGAACTGTCTGAATCGTTCCCTATCCCTTATATAGTGCACTGTCTGATTGTTCCCTATCCCCTATATAGTGCACTGTCTGATCGTTCCCTATCCCCTTTATAGTGAACTGTCTGAATCGTTCCCTATCCCTTGTATAGTGCACTGTCTGATCGTTCCCTATCCCCTATATAGTGCACTGTCTGAATCGTTCCCTATCCCTTATATAGTGCACTGTCTGATCATTCCCTATCCCTTATATAGTGCACTGTCTGATCGTTCCCTATCCCCTATATAGTGCACTGTCTGATCATTCCCTATCCCTTATATAGTGAACTGTCTGAATCGTTCCCTATCCCTTATATAGTGCACTGTCTGATCGTTCCCTATCCCCTATATAGTGCACTGTCTGAATCGTTCCCTATCCCTTATATAGTGCACTGTCTGATCGTTCCCTATCCCCTACATAGTGCACTGTCTGATCATTCCCTATCCCTTATATAGTGCACTGTCTGATCGTTCCCTATCCCTTATATAGTACACTGTCTGATCGTTCCCTATCCCCTATATAGTGCACTGTCTGAATGTTGCCTATCAGCTTGATAAAGCTTAAAGCTTGATGCTGGTCACTATACAACATGTGACGTATCTGACTATTCTGTGGTTCTTTTGCGTCTTTTTAAAAAAACTTGATGCTGGTCACTATTCACTGCCATTATATGGACAAGCGCGAAATTCTCCTTTTGTGGTCCGAAAAAGAAAGAAATGGCAATACTGCATTATTAGAACAACACCAGGTGAGTAAATGAGTTAATTTTCATTTCAGGGTGAATTATCTCTTTAAGTTTAATACACATTTATTTCTGTGGGTATTTTCAAAAGCTGATGAAAAAAATATGAGGGAAGTTCTTACCGCGACAGTCTTTGCCAGAACATCACGAACCTTCACCTCATTCAGGCCAATATGGCGATCAAGAAGGCTATTGACAAATGTTTCAATAGCATTGATGTTGGGAATGATTCTATGAATCTCAGATCTGACATCAGACTTAAATTCAGCCTCAATCTTCTCATTCTCTGAGAATAGATATTTTGAGAGAGATAATTCACTAGAATTGTACTGTCATGATCATATATTTTCTTATTTGGATGCACAATTATTGCGCTTATCTCAATTTGATTGAACAACCACAATCCGACCATTAATTAATGTGCTGACCGTATTTCAGGGTGAGTGTTTGAACAGAAGTCGTCTCCGGGAGTTTTAGCTCACTCTCAATTTCCAAAGTCAACGTCTCAGCGTGCTTCAGTTTTGCAGAAATTTTAGAATCAAGCTGAAGAGAATCCATAAGCAACTCTGCAGAGACGCTGTACTGCTGTCTGTTTAATATCATGACATTTCTGGCCTCATAGGATGTTCCTGTTAGTGAGCAAAAGACAAATGACAGTTATTTTAAATGTGGATGTTTTGTCTTTTTTCCAGTTACCCACATTGGAGGGGACGTTCTCGCGACGTTCTCTAAAGGTGACGAAACCTTTATAGAACATTAGGGACGCTCCTAAAACATCCTCATTTGGTTATGAAAGTGCTGCAGTTCAAGATTCCTTATATGACTTTAGAGGGACGTTCCAATTTGGTTATTTTATGGTCACATAGCAACATTACAACATTTGGGACATTAACAGAACGTTCCCATACGGTTCCCTGTTAGTCCGATGGGGACGATTCATTCGGGATTGCACTGCAACATCTCATGTTCAGTGCAGTGGTCTCTACATTTGCAGGACCTTCAGGGAACCAACCTAGAATGTTATTTTTTGGTCCTATTTAGGTCCTTTAGGTCACATTTTCAGAACATGTTTTGTGTGAAAATCCTACACAAACATGTTCTGAAAACATTCAGTAAACGTGATGGAAGGACCTAAATATGACCAAAAAATAACATTCTAGGTTGGTCCCCTAAAGGTCCTGCAAACGTTATGGCAATGTAATGTAGAGACCTAGAGGGAACGTCCTATAGTAATGGTCCCCTAAACATTCCCAATGTTCCCTGAAGGTCCACCAAATAACGTCCCCCAGCCCTTAAAAGAACTCCACATCATGACCATCTCGGAACTTTCTGGGAATGTTACTAGGTGACGCCCTTGACACCAGCTGGGACGTTCTGGGAACATCAAATTTCCAAATAAAATATGGTCCCCTAAACGTTCCGAGAACGTCCTGAATGTTCCATGAAGGTCCACCAAATAACGTCCCCCAACCCTTAAACTAACTCCACATTGTGACCGTCTCGGAACGTTCTGGGAACGTTACTAGGCGATGCCCTTGACACCAGCGGAGACGTTCTGAGAACTTTTTAGGAACATCAAATTTCCAAATAAAATATGGTCCCCTAAATGTTCCGAGAAGGTCCTCAATGTTCCCTGAAGGTCCGCCAAATAACGTCCCCCAACCTTTTAAAGAACTCCACATCGTGACCATCTCGGAACGTTCTGGGAACGTTACTAGGCGTCGTCCATGACACCAGCAGGGATGTTCTGAGAAAGTTTTAGGAACATCAAATTTCCAAATAAAATATGGTCCCATAAACGTTCCGAGAACGTCCTGAATGTTCCCTGAAGGTCCGCCAAATAACGTCCCCCAACCCTCTAAAGAACTGCACATCATGACCATCTTGGAACGTTCTGGGAACGATACCAGGTGACGCCCTTGACATCAGCGGGGACGTTCTGAGAAAGTTTTAGGAACATAAAATATCCAAATAAAATATGATCCCTTAAATGTTCCGAGAACGTCCTGAAAGTTCTGCGAAGGTCCGCCAAATAATGTCCCCCAACCCTTTAAAGAACTCCACATCGTGACAGTCTCAAGAACATTCTGGGAACGTAAAATTTCCAGCGGGGTATGTAGTAGCACATATTTCAGTGTCACTCTGTTAAGCTGTCTCTAACCTTCAGCCTTCACGCTAAACGTGACTTTGTCTGCCTCATCCTCATAGGTGTAGCTGATGGTGGCAATGTATTCTGTGACCTCCTCAGATGGATGGAGCTCAACAGCAAATCTAAACACAGATGTGGATGAAAGGTTTGAGAAAAAGGAATATTTCGATATCAGTATGTAGATGATTTTCACTTACTTGCTGTCACCAGTGAGAGGAAAATAAGGGGCAGCGTTGTTTGAGCTTGCGTCAGGATACTTCAGGGCTGTACAGAACTTCAGTCCAAGGAAAAGAGCCGTGCATTTATTCATATTAATATACTCACCCTTGGCAGGAATGGGCTTAGTCTTGGCACCAACAACAGACACCAGAGAATTGCTATAGATGGGGAACAATATCATCATTTACTGTGTGTAAAATAATGTGACTTGCTTTTAGGGCTGCACGATTAATCCTATTTTAATTGTGATCACCATTGCTGCTTGTCTCTGTTAACTAAGCATAATCACTGTGACATTGGACCGCTGGTTGTTTATCCTAAAAATATTTATTTCCATTATATTGCATTGGTTAAAAGCCTCCATGAGCGGTCATGTTTGTGAATGCCAGATGTCATGAGTTTAAATACCCCAGTCTCAGCTTTTCTCTTTAAATGGATACAAGTGTTTTACTTCATTTTCCCAACCTGGCAACCATGTGTGCTCTCTTTGGGTTGGGAAAAAAACGCTGATGTTCTAAAAACTATGGAAGCTTGTTTCTCCTCTGGGATAAAAAAGGTAATTGCAAGTTTTATCTCACAATTCAGACTTTTTTTCTCTTAATTTTAAGTTTACATCTCGCAATTCTGACTTTTTTCTTTTGATTCTAAGTTTACATCTCGCAATTCTGACTTTTTTCTCTTAATTTTAAGTTTACATCTCGTAATTCTGACTTTTTTCTCTTAATTCTAAGTTTACATCTCGTAATTCTGACTTTTTTCTCTGAATTCTAAGTTTACATCTCGTAATTCTGACTTTTTTCTCTGAATTCTAAATTTACATCTCGCAATTCTGACTTTTTTCTCTGAATTCTAAGTTTACATCTCGTAATTCTGACTTTTTTCTCTGAATTCTAAATTTACATCTCGTAAATCTGACTTTTTTCTCTGAATTCTAAATTTACATCTCGTAAATCTGACTTTTTTCTTAGAATTCTAAGTTTACATCTCACAATTCTGACTTTTTTCTCTTAATTTTAAGTTTACATCTCATAATTCTGACTTTTTTCTCAGAATTCTAAGTTTACATCTCGCAATTCTGACTTTTTTCTTTTGATTCTAAGTTTACATCTCGCAATTCTGACTTTTTTCTCTTAATTTTAAGTTTACATCTCGTAATTCTGACTTTTTTCTCTTAATTCTAAGTTTACATCTCGTAATTCTGACTTTTTTCTCTGAATTCTAAGTTTACATCTCGTAATTCTGACTTTTTTCTCTGAATTCTAAGTTTACATCTCGCAATTCTGACTTTTTTCTCTGAATTCTAAGTTTACATCTCGTAATTCTGACTTTTTTCTCTGAATTCTAAATTTACATCTCGTAAATCTGACTTTTTTCTCTGAATTCTAAATTTACATCTCGTAAATCTGACTTTTTTCTTAGAATTCTAAGTTTACATCTCACAATTCTGACTTTTTTCTCTTAATTTTAAGTTTACATCTCATAATTCTGACTTTTTTCTCAGAATTCTAAGTTTACATCTCGCAATTCTGACTTTTTTTTCTTAATTCTAAATTTACATCTCGCAATTCTGACTTTTTTCTCTTAATTCTAAGTTTACATCTCACAATTCTGACTTTTTTCTCTTAATTCTAAGTTTACATCTCGCAATTCTGACTTTTTTCTCTTAATTTTAAGTTTACATCTCGTAATTCTGACTTTTTTCTCTTAATTCTAAGTTTACATCTCGCAATTCTGACTTTTTTTCTCTTAATTTTAAGTTTACATCTCGTAATTCTGATTTTTTTCTCTTAATTCTAAGTTTACATCTCGCAATTCTGACTTTTTTCACAAAATTCCAAGTTTACATCTCGCAATTCTGACTTTTTTCACAAAATTCCAAGTTTACATCTCGCAATTCTGACTTTTTTTTTTCTGAATTCTAAATTTACATCTCGTAATTCTGATTTTTTTTTTTCTGAATTCTAAATTTACATCTCGTAAATCTGACTTTTTTTTCTGAATTCTAAATTTACATCTCGCAATTCTGACTTTTTTTCTCGGAATTCTAAGTTTACATCTCACAATTCTGACTTTTTTCTCTTAATTTTAAGTTTACATCTTAAAATTCTGACTTTTTTCTCTTAATTCTAAGTTTACATCTCGCAATTCTGACTTTTTTCACAAAATTCCAAGTTTACATCTCGTAATTCTGATTTTTTTTTTTCTGAATTCTAAATTTACATCTCGTAATTCTGATTTTTTTTTTTCTGAATTCTAAATTTACATCTCGTAAATCTGACTTTTTTCTCGGAATTCCAAGTTTACATCTCGCAATTCTGACTTTTTTTCTCGGAATTCTAAGTTTACATCTCGCAATTCTGACTTTTTTCTCTTAATTTTAAGTTTACATCTCAAAATTCTGACTTTTTTCTCTTAATTCTAAGTTTACATCTCGCAATTCTGACTTTTTTCTCTTAATTTTAAGTTTACATCTCGCAATTCTGACTTTTTTCACAAAATTCCAAGTTTACATCTCGCAATTCTGACTTTTTTCACAAAATTCCAAGTTTACATCTCGCAATTCTGACTTTTTTTCTCTGAATTCCAAGTTTACATCTCGCAATTCTGACTTTTTTCTCTGAATTCTATGTTTACATCTCGTAATTCTGACTTTTTTCCCTGAATTCTAAATTTACATCTCGTAAATCTGACTTTTTTCTCTGAATTCTAAGTTTACATCTCACAATTCTGACTTTTTTCTCTTAATTCTAAGTTTATATCTCGCAATTCTGACTTTTTTCTCTTAATTCTAAGTTTACATCTCGCAATTCTGACTTTTTTTCTCGGAATTCTAAGTTTACATCTCGCAATTCTGACTTTTTTCTCTGAATTCTAAGTTTACATCTCGTAATTCTGACTTTTTTCCCTGAATTCTAAATTTACATCTCGTAAATCTGACTTTTTTCTCTGAATTCTAAGTTTACATCTCGCAATTCTGACTTTTTTCTCTTAATTTTAAGTTTACATCTCGTAATTCTGACATTTTTCTCTTAATTCTAAGTTTACATCTCGTAATTCTGACTTTTTTCTCTTAATTCTAAGTTTACATCTCGCAATTCTGACTTTTTTCTCTTAATTTTAAGTTTACATCTCGCAATTCTGACTTTTTTCGGAATTCTAAGTTTACATCTCGCAATTCTGACTTTTTTCACAAAATTCCAAGTTTACATCTCGCAATTCTGACTTTTTTCACAAAATTCCAAGTTTACATCTCGCAATTCTGACTTTTTTCTCGGAATTAAAAGTTTACATCTCGTAATTCTGACTTTTTTTTCTTAATTCTAAATTTACATCTCGTAATTCTGACTTTTTTCTCTTAATTTTAAGTTTACATCTCGTAATTCTGACTTTTTCTCTTAATTCTAAGTTTACATCTCACAATTCTGACTTTTTTCTCGGAATTCTAAGTTTACATCTCGCAATTCTGACTTTTTTCTCGGAATTCTAAGTTTACATGGGGTAATTTTCATTTTTGGGTGAACTATCCCTTTAAGGGCTTTTAAATCCCTTTATTGCATTGACATAATACAGTTCCAGATGTCTTACGTGATGCTGATGAGCTCAGTCGGCCCACGAGGAGCTGGAATGGAGAGCTTGAGCTGGCTGTCGGTCACAGAGAGCTTCGCTCTGATGCCGCTCTCATGATAGATGTTCGTGTGCATCTCCAGACCACAATGAACATAGTCGGGGAAGTGAGTCCCAATCTCAGTCACAAACTCAATGCCAGCAGACAGCGTCAAAGCAAATTCCCTCTGTGGTGTAGTCATAATAATTAATGTTAGTTTGGATTAAGGTTTTTTATGATTTTGAAAGAAGTCTCTTCTGCTGTCCAAGGCTGTATTAATTTGATCAAAAATACAGTAAAAATTATGAAAACAAAATAGTAAAACAGCGATTTTCTGTGTGAATATATAGTAAAGTATAATTTATTCCTGTGATCAAAGCTGAATTTATCATCATTACTCCAGTCTGCAGTGTCACATGATCCTTCAGAAATCATTCTCATATGATGATTTGATGCTCAAGAAACATTTAAGATTACTATCAATGTTGAAAACAGTTTTTGCAGCTTCATATTTTTTGTGGAAATTTTTACTGCATTTTTGATCAAATAAAAGCTTTCAAAACATAAACACATCTTAATATAGGTAGAGTATAATAGTAGAAATGCAAAATAATTTCTTGTTGACAATAACATATGCACGACTGAAGTGTGTTGGACTCACCATGGCTGGATTAAAGCTCAATCCTCCTTTGACTCCAGGAGTGAAGGTACCAGACAGAGCAACTCTCAGTGGAAAGCCAGCGCCGGTGGGCAGATAAAACTCATTATCCATGAAGATGTAGTGAAGGAAAAGCTCGTTGTCAACACTTGAGAGCAGTCTTTTGAGGAACTGTTTCAAAAATATAATTCTGATTAGTAATGCACCGAAATTTCTGTGACCAAAAAATGTTGTGTCTGATGATTTAATGCATGTGACGACAGCTGTAATTGGTAGAACCTTACTCACATCAGTGGGGATCATCTTAAGGAGACTGTGAATCATCTTGCCATCTTTTGTGTCAAGATACCCAAGTTCAGCACCCAGAAGCTTGAGGTACACCATCGCTTCAGGAGCATCTTGGGCCTTCAAGTCCTCGATAAGCTTGTTGACATTGTGACTGATTTCATTGATTATGTTTTGAGAAGCCTATAGCACACAGAAGAGATTGAGATTGGAATCCAGCTGTGAAGAAATACCATCCATTTGCAACTTCCACTAGATGTAATACCTGTCTCTTCTTCCTTTCGTTTCTCATGATCGGCAGCATGTTGTCCAAGACCTCATTGAGTTGGGCGGGCATCTTGTCGGTAGCATATAAAGTGGTCTTCATGATCGTATCTGGGAAGAATCCATCTTCTCCAAAGAGGGCCTCCACAATGGGCTCAAAGCCCTTTCCCTCCATGCCAATCTGAAAGCAAAGACATTAGGACTGCTTGATTATGGCAAACAGAATTTGGCAATAATCAAGTTAATGTTGGACTTTTATTGAACTCTGTACCTCAATCAAGTCCATATCAAACCCAAAAGCATTCAAGGTCATCTCCAGCATGACCTCCCTTGGAAGTTCATTAGGAGATTCAAAGATCATGTTTCCCTGTAAAGATCCAAGTCTGTAGTACCGAGAGAGTTCGGTGGGATCCATGAGCATTTCAATTTCATTGCCTTGAAAGGCCTCTCGAATCTTCTGCCTCAAGCTAGGGAGGAAACAAAACAAGATGACCTTTTCTTCTGAAAACTAGATTAGGTTCTTCCCATTCTATTTTTTACTCACTCCAGGGTCTCTGGTGCTGTAGAGCTCAAGATGTTGCTGATGTGAGAGAGGATGAAGCTCTTGACCTGAGGATTTTCCTCAACAAGGAGCGCTGCCGCCAGTTGAGCGAGTTCAGCAGGAGTGGGGTTCTTCATCAAGATGAGATACGCAGCTACACGCTTCTGTACGGACGCGGCTCTGTCCAGAACCGCATGCATGAGCACCTCTCGGCCCTGTGAGAGCCATATGATGAGCTTTAGACCAGGGCTGATATATACGCCATAAATCTATGTTGTGTTATGGCTTTAGTGTGATTGTTAAATCACGCAGGCTGTGATTTAACGAATACATGCACTGCCAGATTCAGAGTGAAGTGCGTCATTTACACACGTTTAGTTCATTATACAGTGTTTTAGAGTCTCATTAGCTATGTTTCTACCCACCTTTTTTCGGATATTGTATTAAAAAACGCTGGATGGAAACGCCAAGATGCGATGGAAGCATTTTTCCACCACTGAATAAAAAAGGTAATTGTGACTTTTTATCTCACCATTCTGACTTTTTTCTCTCAATTGCGAGTTTATATCTCGCAATTCTGACTTTATAACTTATAACAATTTGTGAGTTTATATCTTGAAATCTAACTTTTATATTTTTTATTTTGTGGCAGAAACAAGATTCCATAAGATGCACATAAATTCTAAAAATGTGCATCTCAAATGTTGGTTTGGTCATTCTGAATGATTGTTTAATTGGTTTAATTCACTCCAGAAGCAGCTCACACGATTGTGTTCTCAAACATCAGGAATCCGAATGCAACGCATTTATTTATTTGCCAGAAACCCATCAAAATCTTGTTTTAAATATTTTCTATGCAGATGAACTCCCCAACAAAATCACCCCAGTCATTCTAGAATGAGTCATTCTTTCCAAATAGAACTATTAGATTCATCTGGTGAAATGTCCTGTATTTTTTCAATATATTGCAATATATATCACAGAGAAATAAAATATTGCAATGTCATGTAATGGGTGGATCTTGACCTAGTCCAGCTCCACCTCAGTGGACCTAATGGGTGGAGTTTTGTTTAGCGATGGGTTATAAGTAGGGCTAGGGTGTGGTTCGACCATCTAGCTCCACCAATTACATCCAGCGAGGAGTAACTAGACGTCAAGCTCCATCGATTGGCTCTGCAGTGAGCAGCCTCTCCCTATTTTAGACTGACTTTAAACTCACCAAGAGTTGTGGGTTTATTGAACAGCTCACCTCTTCAGGTACAGGAATCTGTCTGTAGACCTGGACAGCGGCCTGTTGGACTGCAGCGGAGGCAGCTGGCTGATTGATGCACTGTATAACAGAAGACTGAAAAGCAGGGCGCGCAGCTTCCAGTGCCTCCGCCATGTTGCCAATGACCTGTAATAGACTTTTAGGGTAATCTAAGGAGACCAATCTCATGATGTTTGGCCAAACCGTTCAGCAGGTTTAAGCAAAACCTCAAATTTGTGTTTTTCTTGACCAGTAGGTGGTGCTGTGCCACAAATGTGCAAGTACCCTCAAGTCATGATTATGATGGCATGTACCAATTTTTGTTCCAATATGCCAAAGCATTGCAGAGTTATAGCCTAACGTCAATTTTGGCGTGTCAAATTTGTTGTATGGTACGAGAATGGTTTAGTCTATCAAAAATCATTTACTAACTTTTTCCTTAAAATGCATGCACACATTACTGTGAAGTGCAACAGTTGCTGTACGGTGATTGGCAGTGGTTGAAAAGGATTTAAAAATGTGGATTCGGATGGCAATTAAATTACCAACACAACCTTGGAGTTTGTCAAAAAACAGGTAATTTATGTGGGAATTTTTATGCAGATAGTGGGAGAAAAACACAGAAGATGGCAATAAAATTACAGACTAACCCCTGTAAATGTTGAAAATACCTTACGTCCCCATGAGATACAATTAGCATCCGAATAGGGCTTTAATTGTGAGTCTGAAGTTGAATATATTAGCATATAGGAGTTTGTGCAAACATACCTTCAAAGAAAGAAAGACGTGTTCCTGGTCACCTGTGCAATCACCGATCTGTTCAAGGGCGTAATCAGCCACTGCCTGGATCTCAATGGTGACTCCATCCGTCTCAAAGAGCCTTGGGTCACACACAGAAAATAAAGATGTTGTTTTGATGAAAATTGTGTAGAACATGGACGACAGTCAGTGAAACACATCTGTGATTTGTCTGAAAATTTGGCAGATGCTTTTATCCATTGCAGTCGAGGTAAACATCAAAACTTTGGAATAATAACATTGTGCATGCATTCCCTGGGAATCAAACCCAAGATCTTGGCCAATTCTCCACTGTTTGAGCTACAGAAATGCTGGTCATTCAACTTACTACAGCTCACCTTCTCACAGCATTGCTGAGAGCGTAGTAGATGGGTTTGCTTGGCTTGAACTTTGCCATCACCAGCATTTCCTTTACAAGGACGCGGGAGGACCGGGGTATCATTCCCATGGCATATACAGCAGCGTCAATCTCAACCGAGAGCATGTCAAAGGTCCTGAATATCTGCATGATAGCACTGCTGCATTCTGGTGTGCCGCACTGTAGCAAAGCCTGGTACGTCAAAGACTGAGAGATTTCCAATGCCTCGGGAACAACGGCCATCAAGGTTTCAGCTTCCATCTTGCGGATCACGGCTACGAGCTTGTGGGCCAAGTGGGCTCTCTTACGTCCATCGTTGGTCTTGGAAAGGTCAGCAATTTCCCTCAGAACAACAAGAGCGGCTTCTTTATCCTGGATGGGTCTCATGTCAACACTGCTGTCTGGATGGAGGGGTTTCATGTTGGCCACATCTGAAGGAATAACAGTGCATTGGGCATTCAGTTTGACATGCAAGCAAATTATGAACATTCATATCAAAGGGATGTTCTCCTACTGTGGTCAAAGTCTCGGTCATTGTATTTAGCGACTCCCAGAAGGGTCAAGGCCTGTTTGCCGATATTCACCACTCCATATTCTCCCCTGGTTGACCAAAGTCATGGAGACAAACATCAGTGCATGAGCATCCAAGATACATAATGAACATTTATGCATTTGGCAGATGCTTTTATCCAAAGCATTTAAAGTCAAAATAAAAGTCAAAATGGGCAATTCTTTTTCTTAATGGAATATTGCAGTATTTATTATAAATGATTTGTCATTATTGTTTTAATAATCTTGAATCAGAATAACTTCCCCTCCCTCTTGCAGTGACATCTCTTCTCTGATGACGAGGGCGGGGCAACCTGTCACTCACATGAGATCCACCAATAGCAAACCACAATCATCCAATCAATTCCCCACAGACAAAATCAAGCCCGCCCTACATTTGTTCTTGTTCCAGAAGCATTTCACTCGGATATACGGCACAATAGGGAAGAACAGGCAAGCGCAACTTGCATTTCATGCTGACTTTAACATTCAGGTCTTTAAACATGGGGGAAACCATTATTCTCTTTTGGGAGGGGATGTAATGGCCTTAATAGGATTTAAATGGATTTAAAATAACAAAAATACAAATTTTGTAAAGTAATCGATTTGAACCATTTCCAAATAATGTTTTTATTTTAAAATATGCACACAATCACTAATATTCATATGCTTAATATGTCAAAAAACAGCAAAATATTTCTTGTCTCATGACATTCAGTTATGAATAACGTAAATGATTCAGCCTATATTTTCAATTCAAAATGGCGAAATTCAAGTAGTTTGCACCACTGGATATTACTGTTATTAACATTTCTACATGTTCAGCTACTTACATCTTACCTCACACTGTTTCACCGTTAAAAACTGAAGCGATGTGCTGGAATTCGTGTTATGACATTGGCATTGCTAGAGACTTTATGAATTTATGTTTATTTCACTTACTTGTGTGAAAAGAGCACAAGAACATGTTTTTCGGTGCAAGTTCCAGAGGTCATGTGGTGCTGCTCATTATTAAACCTGTAGTTGCAGGTCTGGTTGCTTCTGATCAGCTGAGCAAGAGGATATTTCTTGGGAAGAGAGAATGACAAACATCTCAACCTACTCGTCTCTACTGGGTTTTAAAGGGGTCATGACATGGTTTTTTTTAATTATTTTAATATGTTCCTTGAGGTTCACTCTATAACTATATAGAAAAATTATTATTTTCCCTCATTCTGATTCTGAAATGATCTTTAAAGGGATAGTTCACCCAAAAATAAAAATTAGCCCATGATTTACTCACCCTCAAGTCATCCTAGGTGTTTATGACATTCTTCTTTCAGACGAATACAATCGGAGTTATATTAAAAAAGTCCTGGCTAATCCAAGCATTATAATGGCAGTGAGTTGTTGTCTTGTTTATGAAGTCCATAAAAGTGCATCTATCCATCATAAAAGTGCATCTATCCATCATAAAAGTGCATCTATCCATCATATAACTGCTCCACACAGCTCCGGGGGGTTAATAAAGGCCTTCTGAAGCAAAGTGGCGCGTTTGTGTATCCATATTTAAAATTAGAGTCTAAAACGAGAATTTTTAAAGAGAAATGGCGGAGGATTTCGATATAAGAGAAGAGGAGCTTGAGTTTGTTGCCCAGCACTATCCGCAAGAGGCGTCAAAGCTTGCGATGCTCCTATACATCGTGTCAGGGGTTACTCTTTTAGCGCAAGTCGACTTGCGTACGGCTTTCCGCCGGAAGTTAGTTATTTTAGTCCATAAAGTTTTAAATATGGATATTTTCCTTACACAAACGCGCCACTTCGCTTCAGAAGGCCTTTATTATCCCCCGGAGCCGTGTGGAGCAGTTATATGATGGATAGATGCACTTTTATGGACTTCATAAACAAGACAACAATTCACTGCCATTATAATGCTTGGATTAGCCAGGACTTTTTTAATATAACTCCGATTTTATTCGTCTGAAAGAACAATGTCATATACACCTAGGATGACTTGAGGGTGAGTAAATCATGGGCTAATTTTTATTTTTGGGTGAACTATCCTTTTAAGGCTGGTCAGCAGCGTCTAAAATGAGTAATGCGAGTAAATGTCTCGTTGGTGAGTATATGAAAACGGTGTCAATCGCTAGTTGGCCGGTAACATTTTTATGAATTCTAACAGTGCAATGTTGTGAGAACATGAACGTGAACAAATGTGAACGACGCTCGGGACAGTTGACGGGCCATCCTCACGAAAGTTAAAGCCTTGACAATTTAAATATTCAAGCGCAAGTAGCGAAAGGGAACTCAATTTGTTACTCACGCGCTATGTGGGACGTTTAAACATCCAAAGCGCAAACAGCGCAAATACTAAATTGAGCTCTCTTTCACATCTTCTTGCACTTGAACGGACAAATTCACACAAAATTATGTCAAAAAATGCCTGTCTCGGCGAGTTTCATAAGTAAACATAGTCGGTTTTGTCTTAAGTGAACATAAACAGTCGAGAAAGACAACGCATGTGTAACGCCTGCCAGCCGGAGTGCCAATGATAACCACCAGAGGGCACTAGACCTTTGCCATTCCATCATGAACTACATTTCCCATAAACCTTTGCCTGGGCTCATTATCCTGTGATTACATCCACCTGTGTGTCATTAGCTTGTTAGTGTCCGTGTATATAAGCCCTGTGTTTTCTCTCACTCTTTGCGAAGTCTTGCTAGTGTCATACTGCATTTCTGAGCATTTTCCCGGTTTAGTTTTTTTCCTTCTTTGCCCGTATTCTGGATTACCCTTTTTGCCTGTGTTTTCTGCCCTGTTGCATATTTGGATTGTTTGCCTGTGTGTTTGACCTTTTGCCTGTTATATGGATTACGATTCTGGATTGTCCCAATAAAGCTGCATTTGGATCTTCAGTCTCGGAGCAGTCCGTAACAGCATGTGTATCAGTATATTGGATCCGTGCATTACATCTTAAATTGACGCTGTTTTCTGCTGCCAAAGCAAATCCACTTTGATGAGATTGAAACCGACGCCATCGTTACTGTTCGTATCACTGTGTATCAAGAGCTGAGGAAGAGCTGAGATTCAGATGTGTTAATGAGCGTTTGGTTTGCGACCAATCACAACAGACTGGGCCAGCCCATCTGACCAATCAGAGCATTGGATGAATGTAAAACTATTGTAGGAGACTCCAAAACAAAATGAGCAACCTTTAAAATAGCATAATAGTGGCACTTTTGTTGTAGGTCTCAGAACTCACCATGCCGGTGATGAGGGCGAGAGGACTGGTGTGGTCTTCAACTGGCCTGAACTTGTCACAACCGGACAGGTCTCTTTTAAGGGTGACTTCGGTGGCGACGTCCTCTCTGGTGTTCACGACATAGTCAGTCTTACACAGACCGTAGATGGTGGGCTGGAATGGAAACGGTCTGAATGTTAGAAGTGGATTTGATATGAGCACCTTCTCATTCACGAATGATGTTTATCAACGGACCAGGGCTGCACAATAGCAAAAACTGACATTGCGATATTTAGCATTTCTGTGACATACATTGCGATTTAAAAATGCAGGAATTTTCACCAGATGAATTGAATGGCTATATTTGGAAAGATTGAAGCATTTGAAAGAGAGTTCATCTGCATTAAAAAATATATATTTTTTTTTTTTAAAAGCCAAAAAATTAATGTTTACTCTTTTAATTTTCTTTGAAGTTGTAAATAAAAGATTATTGGAGTACATTTTACAAGAAAATACAGTTTCAGTTTTTCTCCTTCAAAATTTCACATTTAATTCAATGTTTTATTTTGTAATTATCTGTGGGATTTACTAGCAATTTCTGAGTGAAAATTGTTTCAAAGTAAATCCTACACTTTTTCTAGCGTTAAAAATAAAAAAAAAATGCTCAAAAAAATTCAGTGTCACATTTCAAGTCTTTCAATAAGAAATAGTATAATAAAACTATTCTAAAATAAAACAAAAATCAAGTAATTAAATTAATTTTATTTTACTGTAAAATTATTTGTAAAATACAAATATTTACATCTTAATTTCTTCATTTTTAAACAGTAACCCACCGAGCTTTTATTTTGATGGGTTGCCGGCAAATAAAAATATGCGCTGCTGGTTTCAGGTTGAAGCTCAGCACTTTGTTCATTCACAAGCTTGCAACTCATGATATCAGGTGTAAATGTCACGCTTCACTCTGAAACCAGTAACGCATACAGTATATTTAATTAAATCGCAGCAATCGCGATATCGATTTCATTTTGATTTATCGTGCAGCCCTACAACGGACCATGTCTTTGTTCCTGTCCTCCTCAAGCACTGGGACAGCGAGAGCAGAGATGATTCCCCTCTTGATGTTGAGGATGTTTATCCGCTCATCCTCCTCAGGGAAAAGCTTGATGTCATTGTCTCCCTCAACGATGAACTTCAGAGGACGTCTGAACAAAGAGAGACGAGTCTGCTGAATATGATCATCTGTTCTGTAGTCAGAGAACTGATTGATCACAGAATCCTTCCAGTGCACTGAAACTTTCACTCCCTAAAAAGTCCCAGAGTGCAGTGTTAAAAACCAGGGAGCGTCGATGCCCACTATGTTCCCTTAGTGGTAATTCTGAAGCATGAAAGATAAATCGCACAACCCAACTCAATACACATCATGACACGTGATAGATGCTTTTAAAAAACAAAACAAAATTTAAAAATAGCTGCAAGCAGCAATTACCAGGGCCAAGCACAACAGATGCAAACAAGGAAGCTAGCAGCAGACCAACTGCAAAAAAAGACATTAGGAGACAATTTTAAGCAAAAAGTTGTATAGAGCCAATTTCATGTTTTGTTTAATTATAGCGCCACCAAGTGGCGCAGTCCCATCACTTTTTTTGTGTGTCCTCAGAGTGCCTCCATATACAGGCGTGTCAAATTTGGTGAAAATATCTAATTTAATTTAGGAGTTATAGACATTTGTATTTATGAGCATATAAAAAATAACCCACACCTGACATTGATTGCGTTTTTTTTCCCCACTTACTATCAAAATTTTGATATTTTGCCTTAAACACTTGATCAACCTGCTATGATTCTGATTTTCCTATGGTGGTTTCGTCTCGATCGGACTAACATTTTCGAAGATATTCGCGAAAGTTGTTTAAATGCTAAATCACAACGTTGAACAAACCATAAGGCGAAACCTAGCATGTTTGGTATCGTTGGACTCGGCAAGGATTCAGGAATTCAAGGATATGACTCCTGTGAAAATAAGTCAACCACATCCAAAGTTATAAGCATGTGAATATTTGATTTTACCACTAGGTGGCGCTGGCTCGAAACTTCTCAGGCTCCTTCAGGACCCATACCAAGTTTCGTAAGGATACGCTAATGCGTTCGTGAAATACAGCATTTTACTACAAAATTCAAAATGGCCGATATAGAAAAATTGGATATCATTCGACTCAGCATGCCGCCCTGAATCTAACGAGACCACTTTTTGGGCAAATTTTGGGCAATCATTTTTCGTATCTCCGGACCAGTAGGTGGCACTGTGCCAAAACGCAGCATGTAGCCTCAGGTCATGCTTGTGATGATCTGTACCAAGTTTAGTCAGAATACGATAAAGCGTTGCGGAGATACAACCTTATGACTATTTTCGCAAGCGCTACATAAAATTCGTTCGCACATTATTCGAAAACAGTTTGATGAATAGACTTGAATTATGTAACTTTTTTTTGGCATTGTCTGAAGATGATCTGGTTCAATTTTTGTGCAAATCAGATAAACCATCTAGGAGGAGTTCGAAAAAGTAGTTTTTGTCATAGGGCCATTCAATCATCTTGAGCCAAGGAATCAGAGAAAAAAAGGATTTTGTTTCTAGCCCTTAAGGTTCAAAAGTTATTAGCACAAACATAAGTGCAAATTTGGAAAGTTGGTGGCGCTAGAGGGATTGAGTTAGAGACTCCAAATTTGCTATGGTTACATTTCAGACTGTCCTCTATCTGTGTGCCAAATTTCATAAATTTCCCGCAAGCGTTTCTATAGGCCGCCATAGACTTTTAGAGCGGAAGAAGAAACGGAAAAAGAAGAATAATAAACAATGGACACTTTAATATCCCATGAGGCCACGGGAGAGGATTTATAAAGGGCAGTGAAGCGACGCAACAGACGATGGTAGGTCACATGATAATGACGACATGACCTTCATACTATTCATACTATATAGGACATACTTTCTTAGCGCTCTCAAAGTAAGTACTTATTCAAAATAAGTACCTGCTCAAGAGATTATGCGATTTCGGACGCAACCAATGTGTAGTGAGCACCAGTGCCCGAATTATATGACCTAGGAGTGAGATGCACCCTAGTTATTGTTAGTGTGAACAGGCCTTTACCTCTCCATGGCGGTTTTGAAGTCCTCCGCGCCAGCAGCTGCTCCAAACACAGGGTTTCCATCTGCATCTACGTCAATCACTTCAGTCAGCGTGCAGTCGGTGGTGCGCACAATGTAGCTGCATGTACTAGGAACTGCAATCTCAACCTAATAGGATATTCACAGAGCATTGCTGAAAAAAACAATAGTATCATTAGAGTTTGATGTCGGGAAATTAACTTGTACCGTACCTTGCAGCTGGCCTTGGGGCCGTTGACAGCCCCGTTCAAAGCATTCAAGGACTCTGTCTCATAGAAGTATTCATACTTGTTGAAGGGCTTGTATCTTTTGGCCACTAGAAGAAGCAGAGCAACTCATTTAATACACATTATCCACAAGTGAGAAACTGCAGACATTTAATATTGAATTTAGATCATTAGAACTGTAGGTTTTGCGTGTACAGTAGATTCTGCAGAATAATTGCAAGAGACATACTCAAGCATGGCGCTCCGTCATCCTGAGCTTCTGCAATACAAAACAAATGCAAATTATTACATTGCGTTAAAACTCTAGCATTTGCACTGGGGTTACATCTGTAGTCAGGGCTGAAAATGTCCAAAAACGCTAACTTGAATGTATGCATAATCCTTTAGTAGTCTAAATCCAGCACTTTTAGAAAACTACAGACCGGTTTCCCTTCTTCCATTCATTGCTAAGACATTTGAACAAGTCGTGTTATACCAAATCTCTCCCTTTCTTACACAGAACAACCTCCTGGACAACAAACAATCTGGTTTCAAAAGCGCCACTCAACTGAGACTGCCCTACTCTTGGATATTGAAGCTCTGAGACTGGCAAGAGCAGCTTCCAAAACATCAGTACTCATTTTGTTGGATCTGTCTGCTGCTTTTGACACAGTTAACCACCAGATCCTCCTTTCAATCCTAAAGGCGAAGGGCATCTCAGGACTCAGGAGTCCTTCAGGGTGTCGTGGAGGGGTGAGGTGTCTAAGTCGCAACATCTAGCTACTGGGGTACCTCAGGGCTCAGTGCTGGGACCACTTCTCTTCTCCATCTACAAGTCATCACTAGGATCAGTCATTCAGAAACATGGTTTCTCCTATCACTGCTATCATCTATCTTCTGAAGTGCCTCAGGGCTCAGTGCTGGGACCACTTCTCTTCTCCATCTTTATGTCATCACTAGATCTGTCATTCAGAAACATGGTTTTTCCTATCACTGCTATCATCTGGAGCTACTGGGGTACCTTAGGGCTCAGTGCTGGGACCACTTCTCTTCTCCATCTTCATGTCATCACTAGATCTGTCATTCAGAAACATGGTTTCTCCTATCACTGCTATCATCTAGAGCTACTGGAGTACCTCAGGGCTCAGTGCTGGGACCACTTCTCTTCTCCATCTTCATGTCATCACTAGATCTGTCATTCAGAAACATGGTTTCTCCTATCACTGCTATCATCTAAAGCTACTGGAGTACCTCAGGGCTCAGTGCTGGGACCACTTCTCTTCTCCATCTACATCTCATCACTAGGATCTGTCATTCAGAAACATGGTTTCTCCTGTCACTGCTATGCTGATGAACTCTACCTCTCATTCCAACCAGATGATACGATCGTAGCTGCTCGCATCTCAGTTTGCCTGGATGCCTTTCTTTCTGGATGAAGGACCACCACCTTCAACTTAACCTTGCAAAGACAGAACTGCTCATGGTTCCAGTGAACATAACACTTAATCAACAATCACATCTTCCAGCCAGGAACCTTGGAGATGTGACTGACAATCAGTTAAACTTCCACATTGCTAGAACTGCCCGGTCCTACAGATTTGCTTTATACAACATTCGGAGGATCAGGCCCTTCCTATCGGAGCTACACAACTCCTTGTCCAAGCTCTTGTTCTATCCAGACTGGACTATTGTAATGGCCTTCCAGCATCACTGTCAAACCTCTGCAACTGATCCAGAATCCTGCAGAGTGGTCTTTATCGAGCTGAAAAGCGCATGTCACACCTCTCCTCAATTGCCGCTCGCATCAAATTCAAGGCACTGATGTTTGCCTACAGAACAACCTCTGGCTCTGCACCCCTATACCTAAACTCACTAATCAAGACCTACGTGCCCTCCAGAAGCTTGCATTCTGCAAGTGAAAGGCGCCTTGTGGTGCCATCCCAAAGAGGCATAAAATCACTTTCACGGACCTTCACCTGGACTGTTCCCTGCTGGTGGAATGACCTGCCGAAACTCAACCCGAGCTGCTGATTCTTTAGCCACTTTCAAGAAACGTCTAAGAACGCATCTTTTTCATCAACACTTGACCCATTAAAACTACTATTCTATTCTGTATATCTATTTAAAAACAAACAAAAAAAACAAAACCTTGCGTACTGTGTACTAACTGGGACTGGTCACATCACTTGTTACACTATTGTTAGTTTGATTGCTTCTATTGTTCTCCTCATTTGTAACTAAATCACTGCTAAATGATTAAATGTAAATGTAAAATGTAAAGTTCTTTATTGCAATATTGAAAACTTTATTGAAATACCTAGGTCTGATTGAAGTACTTAGCAGATCATAATTTTGACTTATGTCATGATTTTGACTTTTCAATCTCATAATTATGGCTTTTTATGTCCTAACTTCAATGTGTCATAATTATGATAAAAAACCCACAATTATGACTTAGTATGTAATAATTATTACTTTTTATGTCTAATTATTATGTATAATTATTATGATAATGTCAACTTTTTATGTCCTAACTTTTTTGTCATAATACAAAAAGCTCAAATTATGACTTTTTATGTAATAAGTTTGACTTTTATGTCATAATTATAACTTGCAAGTCATACTTTTTTTACTTTTTGTCATAATTATTATGTATAATTATTATTATGACTTAGCATGTCAATTTTGACTTTTATTGTCATGATTTAGACTTCTCATCTCAAACTTTTTGCCATAATTAAGATTCACCAAAAATGATTATTTTTCTTATGTGGTGGAAATGGGCTTCCATATGGATTTCAAATGTATCTCAACAATGTATCCTATTAAACTGGTAACATCCTCCAACATTTGAATAAAAGCATAAATGATACACTACACTTGGAATATTTAACATGTTTTCACTTCATTTTGATATGTTTTGCATCTCAAGTAAATGTATTTTATTTGAGAATGTTTAGATTTGTACTGGAAAATTACAGAGTAAGAAAATCACTTTTTGCATTTGAGGGTGAAAAAATGAAAAAGTTGGTCAGAAACTAATTATGAAATTTGAATTTGTGCGACTCAGAAAGAGCGGTAGTAGAGATACTTACTGGACACGGCGACGGTCAACAGCAGCAGAAGACGGAGCTTATTGTCGGCCATGATGGCTTCAGAACAGTTCTAATCTCCGCTCGGCCTCAGTTTTCAGGACATTTATAGCAAAACAAACTCGTGTGCACTGTAATTTCAGCCCTTACTCCAAAGTTCATTCATAGTCTTTGGCAGAATAAAACTCAAATAGAGCCGAGTTTGGCATTGATTTCTCAAGGAGGCTGACAGCACAAACAGACATAGTTTGCTAATAAACATTAGGCTCGCCTTTCGTTTGTTTAGTTGGTGTTTCGGTATATTATCGATTTAAGTGCACTGGCACTATCGGAAGACAACAAAACGTGAACTGGATTGAGCTGCTGAATAATGGCGCTATTGTGTTTTTACAGCTGAATTTGAATTTTTCTCATATTTGATGAAGTGTTCGTTGATTCTGTTATTTTCCTGTGTATTGCTGTCTAAATAATCTATATTATATAAATAGAGGTTACTTGACGTAATAAGAGAGAAAACACTACGAGACTAGAAATGGATGTTAGAAAAAATGTTAAGTGAATCTTAGGTTTTAGCACAAGCGACTTAGATTGCATTCATGGTACAGATTTTAAGTTAATGAATTACATGGGAATCAAACCCATGATTGCTAGTCTATTTGCATTTATTATCTGAATTATAAATTTGAACTGCATGCATTTATGGGCAAAAAGTCATTGCATATATAGAATGTTCAACATGTTTATCATTGGTGTGTGCCATTCCACTATCAATCATTGCGTTACACAGTGTGTGCAATTTCTCAATCTTGCCCAATCTATGTTTAGATCAGCAAAAGTAGTTTGAATAAACAAGACTTTGTGACTGATTGGAACTGATGCAAGGACCATTCTGCAGGAAAAAAAATAATGCGACTATATGTAGAATTCAGAAACTCTTGTTATTAGCGACACCAGTGGCCGTTAAGTGAACTGCAGCAGGGACTTATTGCTCGTGCACAAGAGACTGAACGTGATTCAAGACCCTGATACTCACGGCGAAGTACTTTTTCATTCTTTGCTTAGAAGTAAAAAGATTATCCTATCAGCGATGTAACGAACGTCCAGACGCCGTCCAGCGACGTTTAGATGAATATGTAAATGAGCCGCGCGCTTTACATATAACAAAATAAACACAAAAATGGCAGCGGTGAGAAACAGCAGTTCAGAAATCATCTGATCATAGCGATGTGGATATGATTACACCAGCTGTACGATTCACCGACAGATGAGGTAATTACAATTACACTGTTAGTTTTATTATACGTATATTTGAGACTATATAGATCTGGCTATAGTTTGTCGCATGACACATTGACATTACAGTACAGAACGGCTCTTTCGGCATTATCCTGAACATTAGCATTCGTTTCATATGATATCTCAAGGTACGGAAGAGACGATCTCGGGAGCGCGCGTAACGGTCGAATCCATTTGATTTTCCCGGCAAAAACGTCCAGTGCCCGTCCTTCACATAAAAATCAGGCTTCCATAGACAACCTAGGAAGTCAGGAAAGATCTTTTTTTAAAAAAAAAAAAACTGTTTAGTTACAAACTGTTAACACGTTTTTTTTTTTTATATGGGCCGTTCTTTTGGCCAAAGTCTTTTTCCACAAAATTTTGTATGTATGCAAATTGTATAATATCCAACGTACACATTTCTAGTAATTGTGCAGTTGATTCTCATATTGTATTTTCAGAAGGTTTTGGAATATTTTTCCTCTCCCCAAATTTGTCACTAGCGATAATTTAATAATTTTTGCTATTTTATTAAAAGGTTTCACTGGTAAAATCAATAACAATTACAATTTTAACAGTATTTCAAGTGTAATTTATGAGATGTGTTGTATTTTGAATGCAATCTTTCTTTGTAAAAGTCATAAAGTTAATCACACTGATTTCAAAGTTATAAAGGATTCATTCGTTTGAATATACATTCAACCAAACACTATCATAACATCTTAGTTGATCATTCAATATACTTTATTTTTGAGACAAAACATCCCATGTTTCGGTCGTGACAAATGTTTTGGTAGCGGCCACATCACATTACAGAATTTTAACTCACATACTAAAACACTAATGATTTATATAATAAAACATACTAAAACACTAATGATTTGCATAACTGTACTAAAATGTTGTTTATTTCGCCCAAATAAACGATTATGCGTTCCCTTTTGTCACTACCAAAACATGTGGTGAAGTTTCGGTTGTGACAATTTTAGATACTTTTGAGCCTTGCTCAAAGATGCTAATCAGCACATGTTTAGCTAGCACAGTTCTGAACAGTTGTACATACACAAAAATGACATTTTACGGAATAACACCCAAAAAAGTTTGCTTAATTGCAGAAAAAGGTGTTTGGTAGTGACGTTCCTTAAAGTTACACACAGATTTTTAGACTTTTGAACACATTTACCTTAAAATGATGGGACCGATCTACTATGAGAGGCTATGAGAGAGATGGACACAGGAATATTTCCTCTAGTTAAAATCAGTCTCAGCCAATGGACTAACGTGGGACACATTTTTTTTACATAAATTTTTTTTTTGATATCAATAAAAAAAGAAATTTGAAAAAACAACAATGGAAAAAAATGCAAAAATTATTTCAATATTTTCATTAGGGTTCGGGACAGCCACCTCCCAACTGAAAACCAATAAATGATGATTTTATATATATTAAGCTTACGGATATTTTAAATATTATTGTGGGATTCAATAGATAATAGAAGGATCTTAGTTAACATCTAAGATCTGAATACTTAAATGCTTTTTAAATGTGTTTTTTGGTTGTGGGACAGCGGTTTGCAACAATTCTGTAGAATGGCCCACATATAGCCTTCAGTGTGGACATGGATTATATTTTAGGAGACCTTTAGACTCTGAACTCTTGACACTGACCTAAATTCATTTTGAATGACACTGATAAACAGTACTCTGAACTTTAGACACATAAATACACTCCTACACACTGCTATAGATTTCTGGTGTGGAGTATTTTTTCAATTTGAGCTTGAAAAAAAATAAAATAAAAAAAAATAATATATATATATATATATATATAATTATTATGTATATATAAATACACACATGCATGTATATATTTAAGAAAAATGTTATATTTAAAAAATATATATTAATATATAAGATTAATTATATATACAGTATATACATGCATGTGTGTGTATTTATATATACATAATAATTATACACAGTACACACACATATATTATGTAAACACAAACTTTTATTTTGGATGCATATATGTGTTAACTTTAAATATAATTGCAATTATGAAAATATCATTCTGAAAGAAAAAAAGATTTATAGACCTATAAAGCAAACCAGAAAGCACTGAGACAGATAAACGGATAAGAATAAAGAGAAGGAATCGGGGATCTACATTATATAATAATACTATAATTTTCTCTATATAATAACATAATATAATAATAACTCTTTACTCTAATAATTGGTGATTCTTATTAGATTTAATGTGAATATATATATATATATTAAAATACATTTGTTGTTATTCCATTTTAATAATTTAAATTTATGGGGTGAATGTCAGCATTTTAATGCTTGTAAAAACAAATATGATTTCTGTTTTTCCTTCTGATTTTATGGCACTTTTCCTGAAATCTAATTCCTGAAGTCACCAACAAGTGTCAGTCTTGAGCAGAAATACACGTTTGTGTAATACTCTGATGTGTATGAGCCGCTGATGCACATTAACCCGAGCATCACACCGCCACTCACTGCATAAATACAACAATGGACATCAAATACTGATTAGAGTGTAAATGACTGGATCATGCCAGAAACAACGAGTGCGGAGTGATACGAGAGACATGAAACTACAGCAAATCACGGAGAGTTTGAGAGTTGATACACATTAGAGCCAAACATCTGACCACAAAATGACACCAGGGACCAAATAATCAGCACACACATTCAGTAGCACTGAAATAATTATTCTTTAACCCTAGAAAGCCTGGATCATATTTGATACACACATTTATAGGCCTCTAAATGATCAAAACCTTGCTGGAAAAATGTTGCATGCTCGTCTGATTGATAGTTTATCAAATAAAAGTCTTTCAGTGTAACTGTACAAACGTCCTTCAGCTCGTGCTTCACGTCTCTTTAAATCTGCACTGATCAAGTAAACGTAAGAATAACTTTGATATTGTTAGTAATATTTCAACTGATTATCCATCATCATTTATTATAAAAATCATGAGTATCAAATATGATCATAAGACTTTTGAGGAAGGTTTATTTGTTCATCTCTCAGTCATTATTGTATTGCATTTGTGCGTGTGAGTGTGTGTGTCAGTGTGAGAGAGTGTGTGTGAGTGTGTGTGTCAGTGTGAGAGAGTGTGTGTGTGAGTGTCTGTGTGAGAGAGTGTGTTTGTGATTGTGTGTGTGTGTGTCAGTGTGAGAGAGTTTGTGTGTCAGTGTGAGATAGTTTGTGTGTAAGTGAGAGAGTTTGTGTGTGTGTGAGAGAGTGTCTATGTGAGTGTGTGAGAGAGTGTGTTTGTGAGTGTGTGTGTGAGTTTGAGAGAGTGTGAGTGTGTGTGTCAGTGTGAGAGAGTTTGTGTGTGTGTGAGAGAGTGTGTTTGTGAGTGTGTGTGTGTGGGTTTGAGAGAGTGTGTGTGTGTCAGTGTGAGAGTTTGTGTGTGTAAGTGAATGAGTGTGAAAGAGTGTGTGTGTCAGTGTGAGTGTGTGAGAGAGTGTGAGTGAGTGTGTGAGAGACTGTGTGTGTGTCTGTGTGAGTGTGTGAGAGAGTGTGTTTGTGAGTGTGTGTGTGTGTGAGTTTGAGAGAGTGTGAGTGTGTGTGTCAGTGTGAGAGAGTTTGTGTGTGTGTGTGTGTGTGTGTGTGTGTGTGTCTATGTGAGTGTGTGAGAGAGTGTGTTTGTGAGTGTTTGTGTGTGAGTTTGAGAGAGTGTGAGTGTGTGTGTCAGTGTGAGAGAGTTTGTATGTGTAAGTGAATGAGTGTGAAAGAGTGTGTGTGTCAGTGTGAGAGAGAGTGTGAGAGAGTTTGTATGTGTAAGTGAATGAGTGTGTGTGTAAGTAAATGAGTGTGTGTGTGAGTGTGTGTGAGAGAGAGTGTGAGAGAGTGTGTGTGAGTGTGTGTGTGAGAGAGAGCGTGTCTGTGAGTGTGTGTGTTAGTGTGAGATTTTTTTTGTGTAAGTGTGAGAGAGTGTGTTTGTGTGAGTTTGAGAGAGTGTGTGAGTGTGTAAGTCAGTGTGAGAGAGTTTGTGTGTGAGCGTGTGTGTAAGTGAATGAGTGTGAGAGAGTGTGTGTGTGTGTCAGTGTGAGAGAGTTTGTGTGTGTGTAAGTGAGTGAGTGTGAAAGAGTGTGTGTGAGTGTGTGAGAGAGAGAGCGTGTCTGTGAGTAAGTGTGTGTCTGTGTGTGAGTGAGTGAGTGTGAGAGCATGTGAGAGTTTGTGTGTGGGCGTGTGTGTGAGTGAGTGAGTGTGTAAGTGTGAGAGAGTGTGTGTCTGTGTGTGAGAGAGTGTGTCAGTGTGAGAGAGTTTGTGTGTCAGTGTGTGAGAGTGTCTGTGTGAGTGTGTGAGAGAGTGTGTTTGTGAGTGTGTGTGTGAGTTTGAGAGAGTGTGTGAGTGTGTGTGTGAGTGAGAGAGAGAGTGTGTGAGTGTGTGTGTGAGAGAGAGCGTGTCTGTGAGTGAGTGAGTGTGTGAGTGAGCGTGTGTGTGAGTGAGTAAGTGTGAGAGAGAGCGTGTCTGTGAGTGAGTGTGTGTCTGTGTGTGAGTGAGCGTGTGTGTGAGTGAGTGAGTGTGTAAGTGTGAGAGAGTTTGTGTATGTGTGAGTTTGAGAGAGTGTGTGAGTGTGTGTGTCAGTGTGAGATAGTTTGTGTGTGAGCGTGTGAGCGTGTGTGTAAGTGAATGAGTGTGAGAGAGTGTGTGTGTGTCAGTGTGAGAGAGAGTGTGTGAGAGAGTTTGTGTGTGTGTGTGTGTGTGTGAGTGAGTGTGTGTGTGAGAGTGTGTGTGTGTGTGTTTGAGAGAGAGTGTGTCTGTGAGTGAGTGAGTGTGTGTCTGTGTGTAAATGAGTGAGTGTGAGAGCGTGTTAGAGTTTGTGTGTGAGTGTGTAAGTGTGAAAGAGTTTGTGTGTCAGTGTGAGAGTGTGTGAGTGTGTGTGTCCGGGTAAACCCTACATTATGAGGACAAAATGTCCCCACAAAGATGGCAATATCCAAAAATTCTTGTCCTTGTGGAGACATTTTTTGGTCCCTCTGAGGAAAACAGCTCATAAGTTACACTCAGTGATGAATAAAATCATTATGTCTATGGAGAGTCCCCATAAAACATGAAAACACAACGTGTGTGAGTGTGTGAGAGAGCGAGAGAGTGTGAGTGTGATTGAGTCTTTGTCTAGAGTTCCAGAGGCATGGGGGTGGAGACAGACTCTGGAAACGTGTGTGTGTGTGTGTGTGTGTTTATGAGGAGAGGCGGGTCTACAGGGGGAGTTCCAGACCTCGAGAGACGACTGCAGTTCCTCCAGCTCTCCTGCGCTCGAACACAAACACACACACGAGAAGATGTTCACCAGCGCTGGACAGAGACATTCTGAGCGTCTGAACGACAGGAGGGAATGAAACAAACACTCAAACATGAAGAGCAGGAGAGCAGGACACACAGGGGGAAAGAGGCGAGCGCATCAACAATAACTCTTACAGTAAGATCACACTTCAACTAACAATCAGAAATACATTTAAGGTATTTAATCATTTCTTGTAATCATTTTTCTTAACGTTGAACATACTAATGAAATACATAAACATATGTATTAATGTATGTGTCAATGTCTATTTTTGAAAATCCAGAGAATAAAAGACTGTACAAAATTTACTTTAATTGAATTTCTTTGGATCAAATTATTAGATGATTCATATCAAATAAATGATTCAGTGTAGAAACAGATTCACATTATGAAAACTAATAACTAATATTAGAAGAGTTTAGACTTTGATTCCGATTGGATGAGACACATTTTAAGCTGATAAACACACTCACGTCATGCAACAATTAATGCAAAAAGCTGACATTTTTATTTGACTCAGTGTTCCTTTGTCGCATTCACGTGTTAAAGGGCTCATGACATGAGAAATCATTTTAAAACATAAAAGTTCTTTACTATTAAAACATCCTGCAAGATTCAGAGCTTAAAACTTAAATGAAGCATGTATTTAATTTAGCTGTGTGTGTGTGTGTGTGTGTGCGTGCGTGTGTGTGTGTGTGTGAGTGTGTGAGAGAGAGACAGTGTGTGTGTGTGTGTGTGTGTGTGTGTGAGTGAGTGTGTGTGAGAGTGCGTGTGAGAGTGTGTGTGTGTGTGAGTGAGAGAGAATGTGTGAGTGAGAGTGTGTAAGTGTGTGTGTGTGTGAGAGAGAGAGTGTGTGTGTGCATGAGTGTGAGACTGTGTGAGAGTGTGTGTGCGTGAGTGAGTGAGTGAGTGTGTGTGTGTGAGAGTGAGTGTGTGTGAGAGTGTGTGTGTGTGTGTGAGTGAGAGTGTGTAAGTGTGTGCGTGTGAGTGTGTGTGAGTGAGAGTGTGTGTGCGTGAGTGTGAGAGTGTGTGTGTGTGCGTGCGTGAGTGAGAGTGAGTGTGTGTGTGTGTGTGTGTGTGAGTGAGAGAGAATGTGAGAGTGTGTAAGTGTGTGTGTGTGTGTTTGTGTGAGAGTGCGTGTGAGTGTGTGTGTGAGAGAGTGTGTGTGCGTGAGTGTGAGAGTGTGTGTGTGTGCGTGAGTGTATGAGCGTGAGTGAGAGTGAGTGTGTGAGTGAGAGAGAATGTGTGAGTGAGAGTGTGTAAGTGTGTGTGTGTGTGTTTGTGTGAGAGTGCGTGTGAGAGAGTGTGTGTGCGTGAGTGTGAGAGTATGAGCGTGAGTGAGAGTGAGTGTGTGAGTGAGAGAGAATGTGTGAGTGAGAGTGTGTAAGTGTGTGTGTGTGTGTGAGAGATGGCCTGTTTTGATATTGCAGGATCTGTGATGTCATACGGTCAAACATATTTGCCTATGCCCGCCTCCAGAGCATGACATGGACCAATAGTTATACATCATTGCACCATAGGCCCCACCCACTGGCGTTTAAACAGCAGGTTTGCGTCTCTGTGCAGACTTCAGAAGATCCCAGCGGCGGAAACAAGTGGATGGTTTATTTTAATGGCGTCCCGGATCACGTCTGAGGATTTTATGTTTGTTCGGAGAATTTGACTGAGGCTCAGTGTAATGGAGAGTTCAAAGATGCATCACAAACCGCAAGGAAATTATTTCATAATGATTTGTCTGTAAACGACAGCTTTATCTGGCTAATAGGGGTGTAAAGGTTTGTACCGAACCGTTTCGGTACAGGGCTTCCGGTACGGTGTGCGAGTGTACCGAATGCAATCTTTAACAGTCGGCTTGTTTTACGCACAGAACACACTTCAATCCAAGTTCCCACATGAACATATTAAGTATTCTGTCCATTTTATTACGAAACTCAAACGATAAATGCCGTTTTGACGCTCTTTAATGTGGCGTGGGTGATCACTGTATAGACGAGTGAACGCGATCTCGTCATAGTCAAAGAATAAACATGAATGAACATCTGAAGGTATGAGGATACATTACAACTCACTGAAGTGTATCATATGTGGTGTAATCACTCAATCAGTGTTTCAACGCCGGAAAGACGTCAATAAAACAGCTTGAGAACAATGTCACGCAGCATCACATTTACCTCAGGAGTCATTCAGTGTCCACAGCTGTGAGTTCACTAGAGAAATCAACTCTTTCACTGAATATATGCACTATATTAGCCTATATATTCATTATATTCTACTGAACCTGTTACTGATGTCTATGTTTAAATAAATCTTAAAGTTATAATTGAATTCATTTAAGCCACTGTTTAATAAAAATAAATAAAAAGCAATTTTATATTTCGTTTTCTCTCCCCTGCTGTACCGAACCGTTAGTTTTGTGTACCGCTACACCCCTAATGGTTAATGTTTTCAGCAGCGAGTGGCTGTGTCCTGTGCAGTGACGTTAGCCAATCATAACAGTGGGCGTTACTGACGAGCCTTAAAGGAGCCGCGCTTTAAAAACGGATCATTTCAGACAATGGCTCAGAATGAGGGTTGAAAATAAATGTATATATTTTATGCAAAAAAACTTTATTAGCGTTATAAGTGAACATATTAAAATAATAAAAAATATCCTGCCAGGATGGAGTCGCTGACTGAAGAGTGAGCGAGACGTGAGCGCACCTACAGGAAGTGATGAAGAAGTGTTTCCTGCTGCGCGCGAGTCTCCTGCTGTCTCTGCTGTGTGTCTGCGCTCGCGTCTACGTGGAGCTCCAGGGCTTGTGTCTGACGGCGGCGCTTCGACTCCAGAAACAGAGCCCGGATCTCAGGCATCAGAGGGCCGTCACCACGGCAACAGACGCTCCGGCTGACACTACGTCCACGTGCTGCCGGCCGCTGAAGCATCACAGACGGGTGAGGAAACTCATATTAATGTCATTTTTATTTACATAAACTAAGAGTGGCACTATATTAAAATAACTTTAAAAATAATTATAAGTAATTAAATTAATTCAAATAAAATAATTCAGCTTTTTTTACATAAATTGTAAAAAAAAAAAAAAAGTAATTAAATAAATAAAATAAAATAATTAAACTAAATATTTTTATTTACATAAACTAGGAGTGGCACTATATTAAAATAATTTTGAAAAATAATTATAATTAATTAAATTAATTAATTCAAATAAAATAATTTAACTTTTTTTACATAAACTAGGAGTAGCACTATAATAAAATAATGAATTAAAATAATTATAAGTAATTAAATCAATTATTCAAAATAAAATAAAACATAAAATAGGAGTGGCATTATATTAAAATAATTAAAACAGTTATAAATAACTAAATGAATTCAAATAAAGTAATTAAATTAAACTTTTATTTACATAAACTAGAAGTGGCACTATATTAAAATAATTAAAACAATTATAAATAAATTAATTAGAATAAAATAATTATACTTTTTATTTACATAAACTAGGAATGGCGCTATATTAAAATAAAAATAATTCTAAGTAATTAAATTAAATAAATTGAAATAAAATAATTAAACTTTTTTTACATAAACTAGGAGTAGCACAATAATAAAATAATTAATTAACATAATTATAAGTAATTAAATCAATTCATCAAAATAAAATACATTTTTATAAACTTTTTTATTTACATAAACTATATTAGCACTATATTAAAATAATTAAAACAATTATAAATTAATTAATTAAAATAAAATAATTCAATTCTACTTTTTTATTTACATAAACTAACAGTGGCACTATATTAAAATAATTAAAACAATTATAAATAAATGAATTAGAATACAATAATTGTAGTTTTTATTTACATAAACTGGGAGTGGCACTATATAAAAAAATAATTAAATAAAATAAATATAAGTATTTAAATTAATTAATCAAAATAAAATAAATTAACTTTTTATTTACAGAAACTAGGAGTGGCACTATTTTAAAACAATTCAATGAAATAATTATAAATAATTTAAAAAATAGGTAAAATAATTATAAATAATTAATAAATAACTAAAATTATATGACATAACTAAAAAAATAATAATCTTTATGAAAATTCTATTGGCTTTTTAAGATTTTATTGATTTCATGACTTTTCTAGGTCTATAAGTCTCATTTCTTTTAATTAATATACATATATGAGGTTTTCCAAGACTGTAAGAACCCTGATTGGCTCCAGTTGAGACTATAAATCCTTCCAGAGAGTTTCTCTTCCCTTTGACTCATTACATTTTTTGACCATACAATGGAAGTCAATGGGAACCAAAACTCTTTGGTTATTCCTCAAAATATATTCTTTTGTGTTTAGCAGATGAAAAATAGTCACAGGTTTGGAACAGAAAATAAAATAGCAGTTGTTGAGGAAAAAAATTTAAAATAAGAAATACGATGTCAGCTCACATATTGATTACTAGCCGATTTTAAAGGGTCCATTGCCAGTCTCATGTTAATCTTGAGTATCTATAGAGTAGTGTTGATCCTTCATGTCTCCCAAGAGTCTTTAGTTTTATCATATTTATAAAAGACAGATACACTGTACCGATTCTTTCAGAAAACAGCCGAGTCCGTGGAGGCGTGCAGTGGGCAGAGCTAAAGAGACACACACACACACACACACACGCACACACACACACACACACGATTCACTATACGTTGGTGTTGTTCACATTATATGCACTTATGCGCCGATTGCCAACAAAACACACACATTTGATGCAGTTTCACTCACCGCCTGCGGTTTCCACTCGTGACCGGGAACAAACACACACACTTGCAGAACTCCGGAAACACAAACTGCATCCACTGTTCCCTTAACGCTGGGTTATTTGGGAAGCTGAACAAGGTGATCTTTCCCTCACACCAGAAACACACTTCTTTAGTGACATTGTTGATCTCGTGTCTAAAAACACAACGCCAGCGCCACCGACGGCTCCCGTAACCGAACGAAGCTCGTTGATGGACGCGCTCTTGCTCTTGCTCTGGGTGATGTGTGTGTGTGTGTGTGTGTGCTCATCTGGGAGAAGTGCCCATACATGGAGTTCCGCCCTTTATGACGTCATACAGGGCCATACTCAAAAAAAACTTCCTGAAACTTTTGTTATCGTATATCGTTTTTTTTAATGTTGTCCATGTTTATCATGAGAATCAACACTTTAACAGTGTAAATAAGTCAGAATGCAGGAAATAGCATTAGACCCCCCCTTTAAAGCTTGTTTTTAGTCATCTTGTGACCCCTTGGTTGAGATTCACTGATCTACATTCTTACTAGAAAGAGTTACAGCATCCTGATGCACAGATGATGGACAACGAAACAACTTTAGATACAATTTACTCCACAGATTCATATTCTCAAATGCGCGTCTGTTCTCCATTTTTGCCTGGCATCCTGTTTATGTTGCTGACTGTGCATGTCAGAAAGACTCTTAAACAAAAGCGTATTCATGCTCTTCTGAAGAATTGCCCACTCAGAGTGAGACACAAGGCCTGACCTTTGACCTCTGAGTCTAACACCACACAAAGATCCCCGTCAGTGCACTCGGACTATTTACTGCATCTAACCTGCTAAAACAACTCGTAAATAAATATGCATGATTAGAATGTTACAGTCATGAGCTCATTAGCATATCCCCGCCCACATTTATTCAGTATTCAACAGCAGACGCTCGACTGACATTATAAAACGACTTCAGGGAGGGAAGAAAATGCTAAGCTGACATTAATGAGGTAGAACATAGAGGATTTATAGTCTGGATTGGAACCATATGAAGGGTGTGATGCTGCACAACACAGAAATCATCATATCAGAATGATTTCTGAAGGATCATGTGACACTGAAGACTGGAGTAATGATGCTGAAAATTCAGCTTTGATCACAGGAATAAATTACTCTTTACTATATATTCACATAGAAAACAGCTGTTCTAAATTATAAAAATATTTCAAAATTTTTACTGTATTTTTGATAAAATTTGCATGTGCAAAGAGCCAAAACAGCTGGATGAACAGCATGCAACCAGACTAAACTTCACATGCAATAGAATCAAACTGAAAATCTTTAACACGCAGAAGAGCCGTTCCAGGCAACCGCTGTTCGGTCAGATTTTGTTCATATTTTTTCTGTAGAAAGACAAACATAAATAGTGATGAAAGCTAAAATATTAAATGTCACAGATGTATATTGACTGAGTAATCCACTGTTCCCTTTCAGTCGGTCACGTTCGACGTACGTCGGACGTCACTGACGAATTGGGATCACTTCTGGGAGCCCCTATCAGCTTCGAGTGTATACAGAACGGGCTAATGGCCATTGGCGTGCGAGATTTGCATCTCGCGCTCCGCCCCGCACCGCGGGTATAAACAGGAAGCGGATGCAGCGCACATTTGTCATTCACTTCGAAGCCGTCTGTATGCTGCTGAAGAGTGCTATAAAGAGAGGAGAAGCTTTGTTTGTGTTGGTGTGAAGGCACAACAGCGAGGACCGCAAACTCACTGAGTTAAAAAACTGCTGTTATCACAGCATCTCTGTTGGTTCGGTGAGCGTTCCAGTGTTGAGTGCAAAACACAGGCTGCACTATCCCCTGTGTTGTTGCCGCGGCCGTCTCCCTGTGTGCTTCAGCACGTTAAAAGAGCTTTTTTCCCTAAAAGAGCTACACGGTTTGACCCTGCGTCTTTTTCAAGATGTCATTCAAACCGTGTGTTTTTTGATGCGGTTGTTTCCTGTCCTCATTTGACAGCCATGATCTCTCTCACATATAAACATGTGAGATTGCGTTCGTGGGTGATCTATGTTCTCTCAGGAGAACGTGATCACGTCGACGCACTGTTCGTCTCACCTTTCTCGTAAGGGCTTGAGCGTTCAGCGCGCGGTGTGCCGTCGAGCGGCCGGCTGACAGCGTGGGTTGTCACAGCAACCCAGCGCGTCACTCGGTGCTCTAGATGTGCGGTCGAGACTATGTAACCTCAAACGGGGTTGAGTCCCTTTGCCTATTCCCCGATCTAGTTTCTTTTCTGGTGCACCAGAAAAGGGCTACTTCAGCTAATAAGCTTTGGTGACCTGAGGATTACAGTGGGGCTTTCCCCGCCGAGTACGTCTCCGTGGGCCCCCCACTCCTCTATCACATCGCAAGCATGCTGAGACTGTGTTCGTGGGTGGTTCATGTTCTTTCATGAGAACATGACCACGTCGGCGCGTTGTTCGTCTTGCCTTTTTCATAAGAGCTTGAGCGTTTAGCGCGTTCAGCACGTTCAGCACACTACTTCATTGTGCCCAAGAAAAGCGGTGGGTTATGACCAATCTTGACCAATCCAATGAACCGGGCCCTCCCGTTCAAGAAGTTGACGCAGAAGCGCATTCTCGAATGCATCCGTCCCCACGATTGGTTTGCAGCGATCGACCTGAAGGTCATTCCCTTCAGGCTGTCCCTGTCGCCTCGCGTCTTTACGGCGGTCGCGGAGGCAGCGATTGTTCCGCTCAGAGAACGCGGCGTTCGCATTCTCAACTATCTCGACGACTGGCTCATACTGGCTCAGTCTCGGGATCAGGTGTGCGAACACAGGGACATGGTGCTCAGTCACCTCAGTCTGTTGGGACTTCGGGTCAGCTGAGACAAGAGCAACTCTGCCCGTGCAGAGGATCTCTTATCTCGGTATGGAGTTGGATTCGGTCAACCAGAGTGCAAACCTCACGGAGGAGCGCGTCCGGTCAGTGTTGAACTGCTTGAATTTGTTCAATAGACCTCTGGAAACTCCATGTCTGGTCCCTGGACGGGACGCGGAGGTTCTAGGTGGCCTACCACAGGCTGTGGTAGACACCATCACATCGGCTAGAGCTCCCTCTACGAGGCGCCTCTATGCTTTTAAGTGGAACCTATTCGTCGAGTGGTGCTCTTCTCGATGAGAAGACCCCCGAAGATGTTCGATCAGTTCTGTGCTCTCCTTCCTGCAAGATGGGTTTGAGCGAAGGCTGTCTCCCTCTACCCTCAAAGTGTATGTTGCCGCCATCGCCGCACATCATGATGTAGTTGATGGTAAGTCTGTGGGGAAGCACGATCTGATCGTCAGGTTCCTGAGGGGAGCGAGGAGACTAAATCCGCCTCGCTCTCACTCTATACCCTCTTGGGACTTGTCTCTGGTGTTAACAGCACTGCAGAGAGCGCCCTTTGAACCATTGCAGTCAGCAGAGTTGAAAATCTTGTCTTGGAAGACAGTGCTCCTGACTGCATTGGCTTCCATCAAGAGGGTAGGGGACCTGCAGGCCTTTTTCGGTCGACGAATCGTGCCTGGAATTCGGGCCTGCTAACTCGCATGTAATCCTGAGACCCCGGCCTGGATATGTGCCCAAGGTTCCCACCAGGTGGTGAACCTGCAAGCGCTGCCCTCGGAGGAGGCAGACCCAGCCCTGGCTTTTCTTTGTCCCGTCCGCGCTTTGCGGGCTTACGTGGACAGAACGCAAAGCTTCAGGACCTCAGAACAGCTCTTCATCTGTTACGGAGACCAGCAGAAGGGAAAGGCTGTCTCCAAGCAGAGGATGGCCCACTGGATAGTGGATGCTATCGCCTTGGCGTACCATACCCAAGGCGTGCCTTGCCTTCATATGTGTATTTTCCACATGATACCTCCCTAAGTAGGATGTAGGCTTCCGCAGCGTCCCCTTGGGGCACGCTTTCCCAGCGTTATCCAATACTCTGCTGAGTGGGTCTTGTGGAACAGCAGCAGTGACTCTCCCTGCGTGAGTTCCCGTCCCGAACAGACGGGGGTCTGAGGAGCTTACACGGGGCGCTGGAAGTGGCAACAGCCGTGGCGTTTTCCATAGGGATCCCAATTCGTCCGTGACGTCCGCCGTACGTCGAACGTGACCGACTGAAAGGGAACATCTCGGTTACGTATGTAACCCTCGTTCCCTGAAGGAGGAACGGAGACGTACGCCCCGTCGCCACGGTCGCTGTACCATCACTGCATGGCCGAGTCACTAGTTCGGTTCCTCATTGAAAAACAAATGTGCGCTGCATCCGCTTCCTGTTTATACCTGCGCTTCGGGGCGGAGCGCGGGATGCAAATCTCGCACGCCAATGGCCATTGGCCCGTTCTGTATACACTCGAAGCTGATAGGGGCTCCCAGAAGTGATCCCAATTCGTCCGTGACGTTCGATGTACGTCTCCGTTCGCTCCTTCAGTGAACGAGGGTTACATACGTAACCGAGACGTTTTCTAGAGGAGGGTCAAAATGACAATTTTCACCTGAGATTTGGAGCCAAATTACAGGGGTATAAAAATGACTTTAGAAAGAAGGCAGCATCATTATTTTATTTTAACACAGAGATTGGTAGATCTATTAGTGAAATCTGTTGACTTTAGTAATCTTTGTTGCATTATATGCCAACGGTGACCGTTCAAAAATGGCGGAAAAGCACTTCTTGTGTTTTTTGCCCCATGTTTGCATGGCTGTAACCCAAGAAGTATTAAAGATATCTCAATATCCTTTTAGATTCTGGTTCTTAACAAACTTTTCTTTTGGTGTCTCCATTTTAAAGGCCCTCGATGGTTCAATCCCAGAGATATGGAGATCTTAATGCGGCTCCATGAGTAAACTGGTAAAGTTCAGTGGTCGAAAACCAAATGTGGGTCATTTTGCACACAGCTGATACTTTTTATATTTAAAGAGGAATATCTGAAGAACATATAATGTTGAAACTAGAAATATATCTCGTTTTTTTCTATCACCTCAATTGCATAGAACATCCCTGTCTGAGTGCCATAAATGTTCTTTTTCCAAAGTTTGCGTGCTTGTAATTCTAAAAGTATTCAAGATATCTTAATATCCTTCTAGATTCTTATTCTTAATAAACTTTTCTTTTGTAATCCTAATTTTTAAGGCCCTATATGGTTCAATCGCATATATATGGGGACCCCAACCTGACTAAATTGTTGAATTTTACCAATTTTTAATGGTCAAAAACCAAAACCAAAAACCTTCTTGAGTTACAGGCATGCAAACTTGAGACAAAAAACACAGGAAGTGCTTTTTTTCCCATTTTTGAACGGTCACCGTTGGCATATAATGAAACAAAGATTGATAAAGTCAACAGATTTTACTAATAGATCTACCAATCTCTGTGAAAATAAAATAATGATGCTGCCATCTTTCTAAAGTCACTTTTACACCCCTGTAAATTGGCTCCAAAATCTCAGATGAAAATTGTCATTTTGACCCTCCTCAACAAAACAGTGGATTACTCAGTAAATATACATCTGTGACATTTAATATTTTGGCTTCCAACACTATTTATGTTTGTCTTTGTACAGAAAAAATATTAACAAAATCAAAAATTTGAGCCGGAGAAGTTTCCGAAATTTGGTTGATTTGACACGGAATGACCCTGTTATATTTTAAGATATTTGTGTTAATGATATTCCCTCATATTTCGGGCTAGTCCCACTTCTGCTCTACCATATCAAACTCTTAATGTAAAAATCAGCAGTGAATGTGTTTGCGAGTGTTATATAACACGAGCTCTGAATCTGAAGAGCGGCAGCAGGAAGGACTTCACTGATTGAGTCCAGCTGTGCAAACAGAGCACACATTCAGATTGTGCCAAGACAGACGCGTTCATGATCCACATCTTCTGCTGCTTCTACGAGTTTCCTGATGATCCTTAAAAATCACAGATCCTCAATTAATGAAAAGCACATTATAAGAACCTGTTCGTTGTGGGATTATAAATTGAGATTATTAATGTTTTTTAATTATATATATATTAGTACTGTCAAATCGATGAATCGCATCCAAAATAAAAAGTTTGTGTTTACATAATATATGTGTGTGCACTGTGTATAATTATTATGTATATACACTGATCAGGCATAACATTATGAGCGCTGACAGGTAGACGACTGGGTCAGAGCATCTCCAAAACTGCAGCTCTTGTGGGGTGTTCCCGGTCTGCAGTGGTCAGTATCTATCAAAAGTGCTCCAAGGAAGGAACAGTGGTGAACCGGCGACAGGGTCATGGGCGGCCAAGGCTCATTGATGCACGTGGGGAACAAAGGCTGGCCCGTGTGGTCCGATCAAACAGACGAGCTACTGTAGTTCAGATTGCTCAAGAAGTTAATGCTGGTTCTGATAGAAAGGTGTCAGAATACACAGTGCATCTCAGTTTGTTGCGTATGGGGCTGCATAGCCGCAGACCAGTCAGGGTGCCCATGCTGACCCCTGTCCACCGCCGAAAGCGCCAACATGAGCATTAGAACTGGACCACGGAGCAATGGAAGAAGGTGGCCTGGTCTGATGAATCACGTTTTCTTTTACATCACGTGGATGGCTGGGTGTGTGTACGTGGCTTACCTGAGGAACACATGGCACCAGGATGCACTATGGGAAGAAGGGAAGCCGGCGGAGGCAGTGTGATGCTTTGGGCAATGTTCTGCTGGGAAACCTTGGGTCCTGCCATCCATGTGGATGTTACTTTGACACGTACCACCTACCTAAGCATTGTTGCAGACCATGTACACCCTTTCATGGAAACGGTATTCCCTGGTGGCTGTGGCTCTTTCAGCAGGATAATGCTCCTGCCACAAAGCAAAAATGGTTCAGGAATGGTTTGAGGAGCACATCAAGTTTGAGGTCCTGACTTGGCCTCCAAATTCCCCAGATCTCAATCCAATCGAGCATCTGTGGGATGTGCTGAACAAACAAGTCCGATCCATGGAGGCCAACACAATATTAGGAATATATATATATATAATGATTCAAAATATTAATGAAAAAAAAGTAAAATTTGTACCTCAATGATACTAAGATTGCACGGCAGACAGAGAAGAACACAACAGAAAACATTTACTAATATTAATGAAGCTGTGCGACTCTCTTCTGAAACGATCCAGATGTTGCGCTCATGCTGAACTCGGGTTTGTTTGACATCTGTAAGAGGGACGGAAAAATGCAGCTCTAATAAAAGCCACAGCGGCTCTGGATCTGGAATCTCTAGATAATATAAACAGAAACAGAGTCAATAATAGAAATCGAGTAAAACATGCTGGAAAAACTCTTTAAAAAAAAAAGCAAGCGTTTCTAACAGAGTCTGTGGGACGATTTAGAGTGAAACACCAGCGTCACAGATGTGTGATAATACTGATAACAGATACATACTAATGTTTGTGCTGCTGTTTTCCCGCCAAAATGACGTCACTTCCTGGCAGATGATGATGATGATGTCACTGAGGAACTGGCTGTGGAAAGTGATATTGACACGTAAACTGATTATGAATGTGAGCAATATTCTCAAGACAACACGTTTGGTTCCAGTCGGATAAAAATTAAAATTAAGTTTTCAATTATTTCTTTGAGAGTGTTTCTGTGCAGCACAGATTTCATGACATTATTTTCATCTAATAAAAGTTTGTAAATATATAATGTGTGTGTGTGAGTGAGTGAGTGAGTGAGTGAGTGAGTGTGTGTGTGAGAGTGTGTGTGTGTGTGTGTGTGTGTGTGAGTGATTGAGAGTGAGTGTGTGTGATTGAGAGTGTGTGTGTGATTGAGAGTGAGTGTGTGTGTGAGTGAGTCAGTGTTTGTGTGTGATTGAAAGTGTGTGTGTGTGTGTCTGTGTGTGTGTGTGAGAGAGTGAGTGAGTGTGTGTGTGTGTGTGTGAGTGTATGTGTGTGTGTGAGAGAGAGTGTGTATGTGTATATACACTTTTATGTTGCATGCGATTAACTGATTTGACAGAACTATAATCTATTAATAAATAAAACAATAAATAAATAAATTACTTTATGGAAACATAAAAATTTTTTTTGAACGTCTACACAAAACGAATAAAATTATTTACAGTTCAGTTGTTTAGTTCAATATTTTATACAGTATTGTGTTTTTATTTTGAACTAAAACAACTAAAAATAGTTTTTGGTGATTGAATAAAGCTGAAATAAAATATAAATATTACGTCATATTAAAACTTAAACTTAAAATAAAAAATAGCAACTGAAACAAAAATTAATTCAAGTTAAATAGACATTTAAAAAAGAAAAATAATAAAAAATGACAAAAAATAACCTAAAATTGAAATAAAAACTGAAAATATAAAAATGAAAGCAGATTCAAAAAATATTTATAAAAACTATAATGATCTTTCAACTTTACAGAAAGATTAAAATACAACTGACGTGTTTCAGGACACATTTATGAGTTACAGAATCTCAGATGAGACCAGACAGAAAAATACAAGGACAATTCTTCATGTATTTCACATAGTTTGCTGTAGTCTATTACCCTGAACAAGCTCCACTGGGGTGTTTTCAGCAGATCTGTGTGTTTGTGTAGATTCCCAGATGGAAGATCGACCTTGAGCCGTGGGCTGCCGAGACACACGACTTACAGGAGGAAGCCCATCGATTCCTCAGATACATCTCAACACCACAGGTACAACCTCACGCTTCACTTCTGGGCTTCATCTAAACGCTGTTCTCAGTTAAAGTGCCCTATTATGCTATTTTTAAGGCTTCTAATTGTGTTTTAGAGTCTCCTCTAACAGATTTACACACATCCAAGGTCCAAAAACTATTATTTTCTCATAATATCCACTGCAGCATCATCTCATTTCTCAGAGTCTGAAACGGTTCAGTCTCTCTAAACCCCGCCTCTCTGAGAGTTGCTCTGCTCTGATTGGTCAGAAAGCAAACGCTCATTATCATATCTGAATCTCAGTGATACGAACAGTAACAATGGCGTGGGTTTTACCGTATCAATCTTTTCAAAGTGGATTTGCTTTGGCAGTCTCAGATACAACTACAGTGTTTGAGGGCGGGGCAAAGAGACGCTGTTCAGCCAATGAGCTGGCATTATGCAAATGAGTACAAACCTACGCAGCAGGAAGTGAGACTGAATTACTGACGACTCTTTTCTCTCTTTTAGGAGACAAAGCTCCAGATCTTTTACATTCACAAACAGCTCTATCACACACGGCATGAAAGATAATATCCCAAAAAGCATAATAGGGGCTCTTTAAATCAGGTCGTGATGTATCTTTGGTGTGTGTTTGAAGGTGTCCTGTGAGAGAGCGGCGTCTGCGCCGGCCGTGTTTGACAGAGAGGATCATGGGTCGTGGGTTCTGTGTTTGGACCGCAGGTTCAGTCTGGCCCAGCGCATCGCCTCCAAACACTGCCGCGTTTATTCTCTCAGGTCAGTCTGTCGCTTCTTCCGTTTCTGACACATACACTCTTAAAAATAAAGCTTTCAATGAGTGTTTTCTCAGAGATGCCACAGAAGAACCATTTCTGCTTCCCTAAAGAACCTTTTCTTCTAAACATTTTAAAAATCTAAAGAATCTTTTTCCACTCTAAAGTAAAGATAAAGATTCTATCAGGGCCGTAACCACCATAGACACTGAGGGGGACGAGTCCCCCCCGAATAATTAGAAATGGCCAAATTGTCCCCCCAATATGTGATATTGTTGACAAAAGTCAAATGTTACATTTTTAGGTTGGTCTGCCTCAGCACTCGTCACTGTCAGAATGAGAGAGATGGCCAATCAGATCAAAGAAGGCGGGGCTTACTGTGAATTCCAACGCCACACTTTAGTTACAGCAGCTAAACATTTTGTTATACGTTAAAAACGTTCAGCAACCAACAGTTATATCAAGTGATGCAAACTACTTGACATTTTTTATGAAATTTCACAATTTTTAAATTGAAAAATTTACATTATGTAAATCATAACTGAATTTAACAAGAAACGTTTTGCATTTTTACATATTAGGCAGACGAAAATAAGAGTGAATGTGTGCATATTTAAAAAAAATATTATTTGCAAATAGTTTACTTCATAACTATAATAGAACTGGAACTTTTACCGTTCTTATTTCTTTTTCTTTATTTCCTTAAATCCCTTTTAATCCTTTAATAATTTAATTCCTTCAAATAATTGGTGGTGGTCGAGGAGATTCCCCCCTTCCATGTAAAGCGCTTTGAGTACACAGAAAAGCGCTATATAAATGTAACAAATTATTATTATTATTTATTATAACCCAATAAGACTCCCTCCCTGTGCATGGTTACTGATATGGATTCTATACAGTGGGGAGAACAAGTATTTGATACACTGCCGATTTTGCAGGTTTGCCTACTTACAAAGCATGTAGAAGTCTGTAATTTTTATCATATGTACTCTTCAACTGTGAGAGACGGAATCTAAAACAAAAATCCAGAAAATCACATTGTATGATTTTTAAATAATTAATTTGCATTTCATTGCATGACATAAGTATTTGATCACCTACCAACCAGTAAGAATTCCGGCTCTCACAGACCTGTTAGTTTTTCTTTAAGAAGCCCTCCTGTTCTCCACTCATTACCTGTATTAACTGCACCTGTTTGAACTCGTTACCTGTATAAAAGACACCTGTCCACACACTCAATCAAACAGACTCCAACCTCTCCACAATGGCCAAGACCAGAGAGCTGTGTAAGGACATCAGGGATAAAACTGTAGACGGCACAAGGCTGGGATGGGCTACAGGACAATAGGCAAGCAGCTTGGTGAGAAGGCAACAACTGTTGGCGCAATTATTAGAAAATGGAAGAAGTTCAAGATGACGGTCAATCTCCCTCGGTCTGGGGCACCATGCAAGATCTCACCTCGTGGGGCATCAATGATCATGAGGAAGGTGAGGGATCAGCCCAGAACTACACGGCAGGACCTGGTCAATGACCTGAAGAGAGCTGGGACCACAGTCTCAAAGAAAACCATTAGTAACACACTACGCCGTCATGGATTAAAATCCTGCAGCGCACGCAAGGTCCCCCTGCTCAAGCCAGCGCATGTCCAGGCCCGTCTGAAGTTTGCCAATGACCATCTGGATGATCCAGAGGAGGAATGGGAGAAGGTCATGTGGTCTGAGGAGGCAAAAATAGAGCTTTTTGGTCTAAACTCCACTCGCCGTGTTTGGAGGAAGAAGAAGGATGAGTACAACCCCAAGAACACCATCCCAACCGTGAAGCATGGAGGTGGAAACATCATTCTTTGGGGATGCTTTTCTGCAAAGGGGACAGGACGACTGCACCGTATTGAGGGGAGGATGGATGGGGCCATGTATCGCGAGATCTTGGCCAACAACCTCCTTCCCTCAGTAAGAGCATTGAAGATGGGTCGTGGCTGGGTCTTCCAGCATGACAACGACCCGAAACACACAGTCAGGGCAACTAAGGAGTGGCTCCGTAAGAAGCATCTCAAGGTCCTGGAGTGGCCTAGCCAGTCTCCAGACCTGAACCCAATAGAAAATCTTTGGAGGGAGCTGAAAGTCCGTATTGCCCAGCGACAGCCCCGAAACCTGAAGGATCTGGAGAAGGTCTGTATGGAGGAGTGGGCCAAAATCCCTGCTGCAGTGTGTGCAAACCTGGTCAAGAACTACAGGAAACGTATGATCTCTGTAATTGCAAACAAAGGTTTCTGTACCAAATATTAAGTTCTGCTTTTCTGATGTATCGAATACTTATGTCATGCAATAAAATGCAAATTAATTATTTAAAAATCATACAATGTGATTTTCTGGATTTTTGTTTTAGATTCCGTCTCTCACAGTTGAAGAGTACCTATGATAAAAATTACAGACTTCTACATGCTTTGTAAGTGGGCAAACCTGCAAAATCGGCAGTGTATCAAATACTGGTTCTCCCCACTGTAGATGTTAAAGGTTGATGCTTTATTTTTAAGAGTGTAATAAACATTTTTACCTCTCTATTATGTTAAAATCCTGGGTATGATCTTCAAATCGACACTAATTAGATTTAATATAATTAACACTATGAAAAATCACACTGAAAACTGTGTGTTATTCCCACTATTCATGCAAAGCAGCATGGGTCTTAGGAAAAAAGGTGGATAATGTTCTATGCTTTCTAAAGGAAATCTGAGAGGTGTGTGTGTGTGCGTGTGTGCGAAACCCCTACGAGCACAAACCTGAGAACAAACACTGCGGCTGACAGGGTTCTGCATGAACACACAGATACAGGAGGACATGCAGGGGCGGCGTCAGACATTGTAAACATTCGGGGCTTAGCCCAAATCTAGTTTGTCCAATGACATTTTAATTTGGCGTTAACAGCTTTACTGACTTACAAGGAACTTTGTTGTATTATGCTGGAGTAAAGTTCATAAAATAATCAGTGTTTCCCACAGGATTTTGTAAAGCTATGTTGGGTGGAGCTCTGTCCCTCTAGGGGGGTCGGGGCATGCTCGCCCGTAAGAACATTTTGTACATTTTACGGTTAAATGCATCAATCTGGTGCACTTTTGAGAGCTCAAAATTAAGAGTTTCAACCCATGAACAGTGTGCAAACTGATCAAAGAAAACGCATTGACTTGTACCTGGACATTAAAGAGAGCTCAAACAGTTATGATATACAGTCTCAGTCTACATTACATCATCACTGGGGTTTTAGGATGCCAAACAATTATTACAATAATATAATAATGATTTATATAATTATTCCTATGACAGTAATATCCATATAGCCTATTGTAAAACAAATGCACTGTAAAATAAATGTGTGTGTGTGTGTGTGTGTGTGTGTGTGTGTCAGTGAGTGTGTGTCTGTGTGAGAGTGAGAGTTTTGTATGTGTGTGTGTGTGTGTGTTTGAGAGAGAGTGTGTGTGTGTATGTGTGAGTGTCTGTCTGTGTGAGTGATTGTGAATGTGTGTGTGAGTGTGTGTGTGTGTGTGTGTGTGTGTGTGTGTGTGTGTGTGTGTGAGTGAGAGAGAGAGAGTGTGCGTGTGAGTGTGTGTGTGTGTGTGTGTGTGTGTGTGTGTGTCTGTCTGTGTGAGTGATTGTGAATGTGTCTGTGTGTGTGAGTGATTGTGAGTGTGCGTGTCTGTGTGAGAGTGTGTGTGTGTATGAGAGAGAGAGAATGTGTGTGTGTGAGTGAGTGTGTGTGTGAGTGAGAGTGTGCGTGTGTGTGTGTGTGTGAGTGTGCGTGTGAGTGAGTCTGTCTGTGTGAGTGATTGTGAGTGTGTGTCTGTGTGAGAGTTTGAGTGATTGTGAGTGTGTGTGTCTGTGAGAGTGTGTGTGTATGAGAGAGAGAGTGTGTGTGTGTGTGTGTGTGTGTGTGAGAGTGAGTGTTTGTGTGAGTGAGAGTGTGCGTGTGTGTGTGTGTGAGTGAGTGTGTGTGTGTGTGCATGAGTGAGTGAGTGAGTGTGTGTGTATGTGTGTGTGTGTGAGAGTGTGTGTGCGTGTGTGAGTGAGTGAGTGTGTGCGTGTGTGTGTAAAAATGCAAAGAATAAAAATAAAATGTAAATAATAAATAAATAATTTAACCAATTCCCATTGAAATTTTACATCAAGAGATTAATTAATTAAAGCACATACACAAGATTCATTTCCTTTATAAATTATAATTTTGATATTGTAAATCAATTATAAAATGAAACATGACCCAGAGATGTTCTAGATATTATTGTGAGATTCATTTACGCATTAACTTTTAATTGGTTTATACTTAAGTCCTGA